>JAWPHD010011988.1:0-79250 GCA_037043455.1 Cyrtodaria siliqua
CCCAAAACGCAATCACAACCCTCCTTTCCATACACGCTAAATACCCTCTAAGTTTTATTGCAATATCTCCCACCTAACACTATTTTTAGTAAAAGTGATCTTGACCTTAAACCCAGTGACCCCAATTGCAATTTCAAACTTCCTTTCCACAGAAGCTACCTACCCAGCAAGTTTCGTCACAATGCTCTCTCCAAACAAAAGTTATTAAGAGCAAAACATTTTTCTATTTCTAGAAACGGCGACCTTGACCTTGACCCCAGTGGCCTCAAATGCAACCAACCATCCTGTTCATATAAGCTACCTATCCTACAAGTTTCATCGCAATACCTCATTCCTAACAAAAGTTATTGGGCGGAAACCATGAGTTTTTCCCAAGTTCCCAATATAGCATATTGCATACTTTAAAAAATCAAGGGCCATAACTCTGATGTTACTTATCCAATCTGGCTGGTTTTCGAACTCGTCCGAACGTTCATTGGTATCAACAATCTGGTAAAGCTTGAAAAAAATCGGATGAAAAATGAAGGCCCTATCGTGTTAACGAGGCAAAATTATAGCACATTTCAGCAAACCCAGGGCAACAACTCCAGTGTAAATGGTCCGATCATGCTGGTTTTCAAACTCGTCCGAGCTTTCATTGATATCAAAAATCTGGTAAAGCTTGAAAAAAAACGGATGAAAAATGAAGGCCCTATCGTGTTAACGAGGCAAAATATATCAATTTTAATTAATTCAAGGGCCATAACTCCGGTGTTACTGGTCCAAACTGGTTGTTTTTCAAACTCGTCCGAGCTTTCATTGATATCAACAATCTGGTAAAGCTTGAAAAATCTGGTAAAGCTTGAAAAAGATCGGATGAAAAATAAAGGCCCTATCGTGTAAACGAGGCAAAATATAGCAATTTTAACTAAATCAAGGGCCATAACTCCGGTTTGTTTTCAAACTCGTCCGAGCTTACATTGATATCAACAATCTGGCAAAGTTTGAAAAAGATCGGTTGAAAAATGAAGGTGCTATCGTGTTAACGAGACAAAAGTTAACAGACGGGCGGATGGACGTCCGCGCCAAACTTCTGGGGTTTATGGGCTTTTTTATTGACCCAAATTGTGTTTAGGGGCTATCTTGGGATGTTGTGATTATGCCCCCAACCCTATTTTATAATTGGCCTATATGTTCCTTATGAGCTTAGTCCTTTTTAACATTGTTTAAAAAATACCCCTTAAAGCTACACAGTCTCTATTTTAACTGGTAATAACTCACGGATATGAATGAATCACGTGTGAAGTAGTTTCAAATCGACGAACACCCCAAAAAGTCGGTATATAAGGCAGAAATCGATGCGTAAAATATCACATTTTTATTTAGCCTTCGTACAGGTAACATCGATAAATATACGGCTTCAGAATATATGCGATAAAAAAGTACTTGCCCGGAACGGGATTTGAACAACAGACGTTGCTCTTTTAAGTGTTGATGGGTGTACGTTTAACCACTAGACGACGGCTATTTATTGGTATGGTGTAGCATTTTTAACACTAAATAGGCATTGCGTAATAACTAGCGCACACACAAACTCATCAAGCGCTAAATAACAATGGTTGTTTGGAGGCGGAATATTAGTTTCATATAGATAACATATAGTATTACACCAGGCAATGTTAAATTACACGTGCGACAAGATGGACTATATATGTATTGATTCAACTTGAGTTGCGTTCAAATAGGTTAAGTTATTTTGCCTCTTAATTAATGGTAGTTAGTATACCATATACCATCTGAAGAAGCGTTATAGCTCAGTGGATAGAGCTTGACTTGAAATCAGAATGTCGTGTGTTCGAGTCCCGAAAGGGCTTTCTTCTGTAAATAATAATGTTACCTGTGTACAGGTACGATGTGCACTGGTCGATGTCTATATACTGGTCGATGTCCTTATATTTGCTCGCTTAAATACCCGATTTCGACATGAGCTGGTGAACATGAAGCTACAAATAAAGACACGCCTACAAAGAAGAACTCGATTGATATAGAGACTGTGTAGTTTTAAGTCAATGGGCATGGACGATGTCCGTCGTTTAGACAGTTTTACGGGCTAAAGTTTTCACCAGAATAGGTTTATGGGCCAAATAAACCCCGTAAACTTGAAATAAATCCTGTAAAACTTGGACATAACCGCCCTAAACCCTAATCCCCTAATTCTGGAAGCCCGTAAACACCCGAATCTTGGTCCGACGGTCGACGTAGGGACGACGGACAACTCGCCAGTACAGCTAAAAATGACTCAGAAATATTCATTTAAGAGTTATGGGCCCTTTTGAGTATTGTTTTTTGAATGAAAAGGGGGTACTTGTCTTAAATTGTAAAGCCTTAGCACTGATAACTAAGCAATAAAAGGCACGGTCGAGTTCAAAGCTGAACTTTATTTCAAAGGGAAACCATTTAAAAACAAATATATGATTCAGTCATGGGTCTTTTTAGAGATGCATTCATTGGATCATCCTCAAGAAATGTACACAGTTGTATTGTTGTAGACCTAATACTTTGGAAGTTATGAGCCACAATTAAACCGTTTTTAAAGGGAAAGAATTCAAACAAAAAATGTCAGCATTATGTTACAAATGATCGCGAAATTATTACTATAGTAATTCCCACATTGTTGAAATTTTAAGCATGCAGGGATCTTTGATCTCTAAATTTTGACCTTGACATTTGAGGTACAGATCTAATTATTGCGCAAGACACACCTAACACTTGTGTGAAGTTCCATCGACTTCCATTTAATAATTTCAAAGTGTGTTTGTTTGTACGTATGGTGTTTTACGTCATTTTCAACACATTTAAATATGACTGTCGATTTATTTTGTGGTGGAGGCAGACCACCAACTTTTCCTGGGTAGAACCAGTACTGTACACCTCCCGTCATCCGTAAGAATCGACACTTCCTCACTTACAAGTCGAGCTCCCAGTGGGTGAGAGGTGAGAATGTTTACAACGCAACGTCGTTAACCCCCTCGACCACGGAGACGCTCAATTTCAAAGTTATGGCTAAGACACGATTTTGACTAATTTTGAACTTTGACCTCCAAATGTGACCGTGACCTATAAGGCTATATGGTACAGACCTGATTCTTTCACACCTTCTCAAGAAATGTCACCAGTAAGTGACAAGTGACAAAGCTCTCTGAAAAGGTGCCTTAAGTAATGTTTGAGTTATGGCAAAGACAATTTTGATTCCTTTGATCTTTGACTTCTATGGTAAGCTTGACCTTTGATGTGCAGAGCTGATTCTCGCACGGGACACATCTTCTCATCATGCTAAACATGTATGTGTAGTTATACAAGAGCGCCGCCTAACGGGGCACTATACACCCGTTTGCTAATGAGTTTATGTTAAAAGCATTGCCTGGGTGTCAGGTCAATATGACCTGGACCGGACCTTCAGACAACTAAAAAACTGATAGGGGATGTTGTTTAACCAAGAGCACTATGTGTATCAAGTTTCAAGATTGTAGGTCAAATAGTTCGTGAAAAAACAGCCGGGAAAGAATGTATCATGGATCTTGACGTTTCAATAAGGTTTGTTGTCATTACACGGGTACTATTTATGTAAAGTTTCAAAATTGAACATCTAATAGTTACAAGTTACAGTGAAGGTATTCGTTCATTGGCAAGTCAATGTGACCTTGATAACATACTAAACCAAAAAATAACGGGATTCTTCCTCTCACCAAGGACAATTCTCCTATGAACTTTAATAAGTGTGGGTTTTATTATAGTCCATTATAATATGTACGGTAGTGTCATTTGGAATGCGTATATCCATATGAGGACATTTGACCTTTGAGCTACTAACCCAAAAAGCAATAAGGTTCCTCCTTTCACGCATGGGCAATATGCCTACAACCTTTCATGAGTGTAGGTAGTATACACCTAAGGCTATCACTTGTACTATGTACTGGTGACCTGACCTTTGACCTAGTGACCACAAAAGAAACAGGGTTCCTTCTCTGACCAAGGTCAATGTACCTATGAAGTTTCATGAGTGAATTAAAAATTATTTAGCGGAATGTGTACTTCTATATAAGGTCATGATGACCTTGGCCTTTGGCCTACTGCCCCAAAGAAAATAGTTCTTTCTCTCATTAGAGTCATGTACCTAATGAAGTTTCGTGAGTGTGAGTGTTACGGTTTTAATGTTATCGTGTAGAATGTATATTTCCATATAAGGCTATGGTGACCTTGACCACTGAACAGAAAAACCCCAAAACAATAGGATTATTCCTCTCACTAAGGGCAATATACATTGAATTGGGTTTTACGGCACACCAACATAAAGGTTATGGGGGTGGGGATGGGGATGGGGGTCCTACCCCTCTGCCTCTAGCGGGATTTGCAGTGGTTGTATTCTACCCCGGCTATATACATATAATGTTTCAAGAGTGTGTGTTATGGTTTCGAAGTTATCGCTTGGAATGGCTATTTGCATATAAGGTCATGGCGACTTGACCTTTGACCGACAGAACCCAAAAGCAATATAATTCCTCCTCTCGCCAAGGGCAATGTGCAGATGGAAGTTTTATAAGTGCAGATGTTACGGTTTTTAAGTTATTGTGCGGAATATTTTCATATAAAGTCAATTTCACCTCGACTTTTGACCTACTGGTCCAAAAATAGAGTTCGTCCTTTCACCTAGGGCAATATACCTATGAAGTTTTAGGAGCGTAGGTGTTATTGTTTTTAAGTTATTGTGCAGGATGCATATTTCCATATAAGGTCACTGTGACCTTGACTTTTGACCTACATGACCCAAACCAGTAGAGTTCCATTTCTGACCTAGGGCAATGCACCTAGGAAGTTCCATGAGGGTGGGTCTCATATTTTTGGAGTTATCACGTGGAATGCGAATTGGTTACGGATGGACGGACCTACAAACACGTTCCATAATGCGTATAAAAATGTAACACTGACATCTGTGGTACTGACCCGATTATTTAGCGCCTCTCTACTTAAAATATGTATGTGAAGTTTCAGTATGTTCCGCTATGGTTGAGACATGATTTTGACTCATTTGTCCTTCGACCTCGACTCTGTCTGACCTTGACCTTTGAAGAACGGATCACGATTTTGATTAATTTGAATGTTGACCTCCAGCTGTGACCTTGACCTTTGAGGTATAGACCTGATTCATGCGCGAAACGTGACGGTTCACGAAATTTCCCAAAAACAACAGGTTCTTCCTCTCACCAAGAACACTTTTCCTATGAAGTTTAACGATTGTGGGTCTTATGCTTTTAAAGTTATCGCCCTTATTGCTTATTAGTCCCCCACCGGTTTGCACCCTGTTCGTCCGTCCGTCCTTCCTTCCGTCCAAAAAGGACTGTTTTCAATACTATAAGACTTTGAGATACCAAACTTGGTATGTGGATACATCTTGGGATAGTGGTGTGTCGCATACCAAAATAAGGTCACTGTGACCATGACCTGTGACCTGTGTCATAGAAAATGCTTGTCCAGACCGTTTTTTTTTTCAATACTATAACACTGAGAGATACCAAACTTGGTACGTGAATACATCTTGGGATAGCGGTGTGTCGAGTACCAAAATAAGGTCACTCTGACCTTGACCTTGACCTGTGACCTCTGTCATAGAAAATGCTTGTCCGGACCGTATTTTCAATACTATAACACTTAAGAGATACCAAACTTGATATGTGAATACATCTTGGGATAGCGGTGTCGCGTACCAAAATGAGGTCATTGTGACCTTGACCTGTGACCTGTGTCAAAGAAAATGCTTGTCCGGACTGTTTTTTCAATGTTATAACACTTAGAGATACCAAACTTAGTATGTGAATACATCTTGGGATAGCGTTGTGTCGCATACCAAATAAGGTCATTGTGACCTTGACCACTGTCATAGAAAATGCTTGTCCGGACCTATGTTTCAATACTGTAACACTTAAGAGATACCAAACTTGATATGTGAATACATCTTGGGATAGCGGTGTCGCGTACCAAAATGAGGTCATTGTGACCTTGACCTGTGACCTCTGTCATAGAAAATGCTTGTCCAGACCGTATTTTCAATACTATAACACTTAGAGATACCAATTTTGGTATGTGAATACATCTTGGGATAGCGGTGTGGCGTGTACCAAAATAAGGTCATTATGACCTTGACCGTTGATCTCCATCATAGAAAATGTCTGGAAAATGTTTGTCTGGGCCGGTGGGGGACTATTGATTGCCCTGCAATTCTTGATGCTCTTGTTTCCATGTGCTCATAGCGGTCTTGACCTTTGAACTACTGACCCCAAAAACAATAAGGTTCCTCTTCAAGGTCAATGTACCTATGAAGTTTCAAGAGGGTGGGTGTTATGCTTTTGACTTTGCTCAAAATGCATATTTCCATGAGGTTACGGTGACCTTGACCTTTTACTGACTGACCCCATGAAACAAAATGGTTCGACTTTCACCAAGGGCAATGTACCATTTATATTTTAAGAGGGTGGGTGTTATGCTTTCAAGTACTCAACTGGGATGTATATTTACATACAAGGTCAAGGTGACCTTCTTACTCGAAAAGACCGTGGGTGTTAAAGTTATCATTTGGAATGCCCAACTGCGACGGACAAATGGACGACTCTGTTTGACAAACAGGTGAAGATAAACAAACAATCAATATGGGGCTGCTGATGCACACACTTCTAGGCAATTATTTTCTTTTAATGTGTTAATGCCAGAAGAAAATTTAACACCTTTATTGCATGGTATCAAATTAAAAAAAAAGTGTTTTGTATTTTTATTAAGTGTTTTATTGCTATTTCACGCAGCATTGGAATTTCAGAAATATATACAAGTTATTACCAAAACAATATACATAACCTCTGTAAAAGATGATCATGATTTCTACACGAAATGACAAGAAATGCGGAAAATACATAAAAACGAAGTTTTCAACATGGTCTCTTAACTTTGACATGATCAATTCAATATCAAAAACAGTTTGTGAATCATATCTAACCACTGTCGAACATAAAACAAATGTTTTGCAAGTATAGAAGTTGTGTATGTCCACGAGCATTGCAATGACATCAAATTATGTTCCTTCAAGCACTCTGGGATTGAAGGTCATGTTTTTCAAAACATGACATAGTCGTGTTCTAATGCGACTACAAAACATCTCTGCTGCAGTGCAAACCACAAGCATCCAGTCATCTTCTGCAAACGTTTCAAGTATACTTTTCAATTAATTTCAACTACACCCTTCCATTATAACATTATTACTCAGTCACATTTCACTGCTGGCACAGTTTGAGTCGCAATGCATTTCTACTCAGCCAGAAGTTAATATATTGGGCCAAAAATAAAATTATGTTTGTTTCCCCTTCCCGACCGACCCACCGAAATTGCCGCGACCCGAATTATTTTTTCGACACTGGCGAGAATTTTTTTTTTTTTTTTTTTTTTTGTCTTAAATGTGTCTTATAGGTAGCATGTATTCCAGTTTTGATCTCAAATAAAAGAAATGAAATAAAAAAAATATTTTACCTACCTACCTACCCAACCCTTTTTTGCATGGGTCGGGAAGGGGAAACAAACATAATTTTATTTTTGGCCTTGGACAGTTTATAAACACTATGATATCTTCTTTATGTGGATACAACCACTGAAGTAGCACAAATGAAAATTTGTTTTTTATTTTCATCAATATCAATAAAACAAAAATCTTTCAAATACTGCTAAAAGAAATACTCTTAATATGGACCCAAATATTCATTCATCCAGTCACTTTACAGGTCTATTAAAAGCATTTACCAAAGACAAATGTCTGAACTGCAATTTCAGTTATATACATTGTCGTAAAATACTACCATATAATTATTTATCACATAACTTATGGTGTGGGAGTGAAATAACACCATTCAATATTTTCGATAATCCACTAGTGATACAACTATGCCAATGAGGGCTGAATTATTGTTCGGTCTTTTCCATTCTGCTCGGTGTGCATCGGAATCTAGTTGTCGAGTTCTGTAACCGTCAAAATACTGGATTATGGAAATCGACGAGGTAGCTCCGTTGTTCGGTTTGGGAGAAGGCCGAGTCAACATACGACATCATCATATATACATATGACGACGTTATATGTGGGCAGCTACATTAAGGAACGTTCCTTTTGAAGTTATGTGAAGTTATGTGATAAATAGAATCTAACATTTGTACCTATTTAATACTGAATTTATTAAACGCGTTGGATAAAATTCATATGATGCTCTGCACAGCCTGGCATCACATAATTTTATCCAACTCATTTAATATATAATATATTCAATATTAAACAGGCACTCATATAAGAATATTACAAACACTGACGTATAAATACTTTGAAATATCAATCTTTATTATTTCTGGAAATAAAACAGCCGGAACCAAAAGTAGACATTCTAAATATACAGGAAGACTCTTTGGTTCAAAATGACATTACTGAAACATACGCAAGTATTTGAGCAACATAAAGGCATTCAACAAAATGTAATGGATCACCAACACATTATTTAGGTTATATAGAGATGCCCCAAGAGGGAGGAAGGTTACAGATGAACCTGGGAGCACCTTACTGACTTATTAACAATTCATACATGTGATACCCCACTCTGTGAGACTAAAACTCATTATTTCATCTCTTCAGAAGTCAGAAATCTGTGCGATTTAAACATCTCACTAAAAAAATTGTGAAATGAAATCAAATTTAAAAGCTCTTAAATGACATGTTCCTACACATCATTTAGGTTATATAGAGATGCCCCAAGAGGGAGGGAGGTTACAGATGAAACTGGGAGCACCTTATCTACTTTTTAACAGTTGAATCCACTCCTCTGGCTCTTTTTTCATACCAAGAGGATATACTCAAGCCAGTGTATTAGGCAGAAATTCAAGACTTCGGTGTGCAAATATGCACAGGGTGCACAGGGTGTGCTCAATAATTTGTTAAAACACGCTAAGAGCCAATTCACGCCAAGAAGGTGTCTTTGTGGCAATTTATTTTTTACAGATAAAGGTGAAAAAGGTACATTTTAGATAATCTTTCTTCTATAAATGTATTCAAAACGGAACAATATTGAGAAAGTAGGAGTTGGGAAGTGTTGCTAAGCAAAAAAAACATATATATATATGTATATTTTTTCACCCCACCAACTCACCAAACATTGGTCGAGATTTTTCAAAAATGGCCGCACAACAGATGGCTGCAAGGTTGGCTGGCTATTTCACTGACTCCAGCACATGGATCATCTAGTTAAGGTCCCCATCCTGTGGACAAAGCATGGGGCTAAGTGACTTGCTCAAGGTCACAAGTGCATGTTCCGAGGTGACAGCCCTTAAATGTCACCCTACTCTATTGAATACACTCCTCTGGCTCTTTTCCATGCCAGACAGATTGTGAATTTAACATTTTAACTGAAAAATCTATTTTAAGTAAAAAGTGGAGATATTCAAGTAAAATACATGACGTAGTTCTGGTCAAATAACATTGTGTAATGACAATGAACATGTGTGCCAAGTTTCAAAGCTTTCCGACAATTCATTTTTGAGAAATGAGGAAAAACAAAAACTTTAACCAAAACATCAAAATGTGTAGACGGACAGACAGATGGAAATGGTCAAACTATAAGCCTGAATTTGCTACGCAATCTGGCTGATAAAATGCATTCGTCTAATCACATCACAAATAACTATTTTTACAAATGGCTTGTAAATACTGTAAAAATGGCAAAGATTTAAAAGACCATTGCAAACCAGCAACGTACAACACATAATCCCATGTAATTCAATTGTTAATTCACAACATTGCTTAGAATTTCCTGGCCCTTTTGGCTTTCTGGCCCCTAGCAGCCACTCCTCCCCTTGTAGCGATTTGCGGAGATCCCTTTCCCATCCCCTTACTTTCCACAACCAAGTCGGCTTTGATTTTATCCCCACCTCCATCTTCAGTCCCAGCTAAGCCGATTTCCACTTTACTGCCGTCTTCAGTCCCATCCAGCGTGTCATTGTCAGTGTCTTGCTGGGACTCGGCATCCATTGTGCTGTCTTGATTCTCGTCCGCTGTTTCATAACACGATGACGCTTCTCTCCGACTCACGTCTTCAATCAAGCTCTTGTTGTCCTCCTCAGTGGCCTCCACACTTTCCTGACTGCTGACAACATCGTCTGCTGTGCCTCCATTCAACTGGCTGCTATTTTTAGCCAAGGTTTCTGATTGGATGGAGGAAATTGATTCGTCTTTAAGTTGTTTGCTGACAACTTTTGCCTCCAATACTTTCTGAAATTTTTGGAAATTAAGATTTTCTCATTTATGAATTATAATTTGCCATGGTGGGATGGGGATTATTTTAAATGTACTTTAATAAGTGGAGAAACATTTCTAGAGCCTTCAAAATGTCTGACTGATAAAAGAACCACTTAAAACCAATTCTTGTCATATATAATTGTTCCAAATAATCCACATTGTGGTTTTGTTCTTTTTAATTTACCTCGTATTATTGGGAACATCCAAATTGTTTTACATTTTTTGAAATTAATAAAAAGTGAAAATGCTACTGAGATTAGAAATCTAGCAATCTATGTATACAACTCATTTGGAAAACGATACACGATGCTTATAGTGTAAGTTTTGGATATGTTATATATAGTGAATACTAATCAATATTTGTTATAAGATACAAATTAAACATATATGCCAGTCACTCCGTCTCTTCCTGGTACAATTTTCTTAAAATGACAGTGTAACTCAAACAATAACACAAATTAACCTTTCAGTAATATATAATGCCAGTTGTTATTATAACTATGTACCTGAATATACTGTTATTTATATAAATCATGACATGTACTATTGTATGCCATCTTACCATCATACATGTAACTATTGATGCTATGCCCAAGACTCTTGTTAGGGTTATTGTATAATAAAGAATCTTCTTCTTCTTTGATTGCAATCAGAATGAGATATTATTCAATGTTTGAATACACAAATTAAATTTTAATTAAATTTTAAAATATCATTTGTATATTTTGTGTCAGGCATCTGTACCTGCAAATTCTGTAAATTCTGCATATTCTGTGTCTTTTCATTCATAATACTTTTTTAGGAGACTTGATATAACAATGTGGGATTGGCCTTACAACTATTATACAGTCTTCAAATTAATTCAGTTCACACAAAGATGTGTGAAAAGTGAAAATATCCCAAGTTTGTCGTAAGTCCCTTTAGACATGCATTGCTGTATTCTGCAGCACTCAGATGTTGTTAGTTTAGTTTAAACAATATTCTATTCACAAATAATTCATGAACGTCTTTTTATATACACAGTGAAAGATGTTACAAACATGGGAAAAACATTCAGAATGAAGCTATAACCGTGTATAACTGTTTCCCTATAATTCATTATAGATGTAGTCAGACAATGGTCAATAGATTGATAACAGCAGATACATTATAAAGGCAGTATCAAGATTTGTTTACCTACCGCTATCCATCAAGTTCACACTAACTGATTTATTGCATGTATGTACATGTAAAAGGGACACACGGCAACCCTGATTTTTTTTTAACCCATGGCATCCCATTAGCTTTTCTACTTAATTTGCATGTTTTAATATCATTACTTATTAATTATTGAATACCTCAAAGCAAATTGTTGATCATATTGTTGAACAATAATATATTGAAACCTATGCCAGAATAATAAATCATTTAAAAAAACTCAAATTATTATTAACTTTTATTTAAATATATATACAAGCTTGTTTAAAGTGGAAACGATACTTCATTATAAATGCTGATGTGCAAGATTGCCGCGTGTCCCTTTGAAGTTGCCTCAGACACTACAATCAGTACTTCCCCACATTCATGTTGCATGCGCATAGCTGCCTATACGCAGACATGCAAGTGTGTACGAATATTTTGACCATTTTTTATATTTCAAATCAATTTTACTGGTTTGCTGGTATGCAATTGACCTTGCGTATGACGAAAAATGGTCTAGCCATCCGCCTGTTAATGTGTCGTTATACCAACAGGGCTTTCCCTGTCTTTGAACAACGTGGACATTTTTTCAAGTAGACGGGTGATATATAATTCTTCCTTTTGTTGTTATATTGGGGACCGCTAAAAGTAGCCGCTCAGCTAACCAAGCGTAGGAGGGTAAATCACCCACCTACCGTCTGTTAAGGAAATCTCTGACCTAACTCCATTAACAGAATAGCAAACAACGTTGTTGAAGAGATTTAGTGAACAGCAAACTTCTGACGATAATAAAAACCTTCTTTCTGTTAGTTTAATGCGTATATCACAGCTCACCTTTAACTTGTCGAAATGTGACTGGGACTGACAATGGACAATCTTGGCTGCCGTTTCATTGTTGTAGAACTTGTGGCAAAGTTTGCAGAAAAATCCAGACACAGATACTACATACTTCTGACCTGTAAAAGTAATTAAACATATAATGACCATAAACTCACTGTAGTAATAACAGTTCTAACTAGGAGTTTAAGCTTGTGAAGAAGAAAGACGGATGAAAAAGAATGAAGACGGAGAGAGAAAGAAGAGAAGACAGAAGGAAAAAAAGACGGGAAGAAAGACGGAAGAAGGAAGACGTAGAGGTGACGGCCATCGCAATTCTTTGTTTTAATTAGACAGTCGGATTCCCCTGGTCCGTACCAGTTCTAAGTTCACTGTTCCTCTGTACCTTCTTTTTCCATTTTTGTTGATGCTTTCTAAATGAAGTATAAGGTGGCTCTTAAAACAAAATGGACCAAGAAGGCCAATATATTTAATACTTGGATGTAAGCTATGTTTAGATTTTTAAAAAATGTAATATAGTGATAGTAAAGAGCGAATTGAATGCTGAATACAGTGTAGGTTATTCAGAGCTGCCCAAGAGAGAGGGGAAGGATATATAGAGAATATTATGTCAGTGCCTTTTACTACCAAGTTTATTAGGCGAGGCTTAGAAAACGAAGAATGGCGAGGCTCTGCCGAGCCTAATAAACTTGATTGTAAAAGGCACTGACATAATATTCTATTTATCATGTAGATTATCCACATGTATGAATTACTATTATTATCTATTTTGCAGATTGTTACGCCTATCGAGGATGCCACCATGTTGTTGTTTTTTGTTTGTTTTATGACATAAATAACGTTATGTATATGACGTCATATAACGTAATGTACAATAAACGGCAGAGGGATTCCGCATTGAATTGCTTTATTGGTCAGTGCCTAATAAAGTAAAATGTATTAGGTCACCACTTTATTAGGCAGAAAAGTGCATATCTGTATGATAAATAGGAATCCAAGGACCTATCCTACTCTTACTACGAATAGATTCTTAAATGTGCTCGGAGGATATAAGGTAGTTAGTATACAACTATACAATAAACATGCACCATTTTTACATCTGTCTGCTGGTTTGAACTATTAAGAATTCTATTTTACCAAAAACAAGAGTCCCAAATGGGCCAGAAGTGCTCACCCAAGTCTAGGGTAGTGATAATTTCTAAAAAAAAAAACTGAAAATATGTTCAATGATTCTATCAGGGGCTTTTTCAGAGTTTTTACTATACATCCCTATAATTATACAACTTTGGACCCCCAGGCAGGCAATGTTTGAAGAGCGAAATGCCTATTAGGGAGGTCAATGCCAGGACGCTGCAGTAGAAGTTGTCCTTTGATCTGATCTAGACTGCTAGTTTTTCGGACTGATTGACCCGAGTTGTACAAACTTGAGGTCAATACCAGAATGATAGTGTTTTTCTGAAAAGTTGTCTACAAGCTTCCTTTGACTTGACCTAGTGATCTAGTTTTTTAAAGGTTCGACTCAGTTTGCGCAAGGAGAGGTATATTGGAACTGTCATATTTATCAACATACCGACTGGTACATTAGGATCGAACTCTTCAAGGTCCTCTACGTCCTCCTCGTCTGCTCTCACCGGAGTGATGGCGCCCTCCACCTGCATCGGGCGCTTTATAACAGTCTTGGGCGTGGATGTGGCGGTAGATCCTCGCATATGGGGCGTTAAGGGTTCTGGATGGGCAAACTCACTGTTTACCTGAGAAAAAAACGTAAACTGGAGATATTCTAACGAAACATATAATCATTAACAACACTAGCATAAAAGCTGTGAATAAACATGACTATTGTATAGTTTGGTTGTTTGTTTGTTTGTTTGTATGGTGTTTTACGTCATTTTCAACACATGTAAGGTTATATATTACTGTCGATTTGTTGTGGTTTTCTAACCACCTTTCCTGGGTAGAACCAGTATTGTACACCTCCCGCCATCCATAAGAATCGCCACTGCCTCACTTACAAGTCGAGCTTCCAGTGGGATTCGAACCCGGACTTAAGACCCGAGTCTAACATTAGCCATTGTGATGAACATCAGTGTGAAGTTTCATGAAATACCCTTCAGTACTTCGAAGTAATGGCTGAGACGAGATTGTTTCGGATGGCCAAATGAACGAGAACGGACTAACAGACGGACGGTGCGATTACTAGATGCCCCTCCTTTATGGGACATAAAACATTCCTTTATTATGAACTCAAACTTTGAAATGTGTACTAGAAATGAAATAAAAATAAGAGAGTTGTAACTTTTATTTGAAATTCTTAGGTTGTGTCCTACATGATTCAAAGCTTTATAATTGTAGTTGGTGTTAACAAAAGTTTTAAAATAATACCTCTTTTTTTAACTTCAGAAAAGTTGATCTATGAATGTCCCTTGGGATTTGATTAAGAGTCAGCTGTATATCCCAATACCTGTGTACTAACATAACCATGTAATTATATTAAAACTGATGATTATATACCCTTATTGATAGAGGGCACATTACCTAACTGTTTTATTGCATAAATAATAGAAACTAGAGTAAATATGTATTGGGACAAATTAAGCAACATTGTAATCAGAGCCAGTCCTTCACAACTTACCTTCTCCTCATCTATGTCTATCTCACATGCTTTATCCACCATCTGTAACGTACAGTAATCTAAATTACCATTAGTATTACAGTTATGTCATTCTGATGGGATATATTGATCCCTGGTTCCTGTTTCAATACAACATCTGAGCTTAACCCACATCCCAATATTAATTCTGTGTTGAACAACTCATGGTTCCCATCAAAATATGAACTCCGTGTTGAATAACCCATGGTGCCCGTCCCAATATTAACTCTTGTGTTGAATAACCCACAGTTCCTGACTCAATATGAATACTTTATTCTATACCTAATTTATACATCCAATCGTAGACGCTCTTTCGAGTCATGTGACCGTACAATATATTTCCGTATCGGGACGCACGCGCGTACAAAATATCCCGTATTTTGTTCGTATTGTACGCTTCACAGGTTCCATGTTAAACCTATGATAAAGACCGAAACGCGTGAAAAGGTCCGAATAAAAATCAGAACCGACAGGCTTCTGTCATTACCTAACCATAAATTGTTGTCAAGTAATGAAAACCTATCTATTGCACATATTTTTATTTAATTTTCCTTTATAACAAAAAAAAAACACAAAAAACTAGCATAATATATCATTGTTTGAAACTGACCTTCGGTAGTATTTAATCACTGTTGACAACGGAGAAATGGGCATTCTTTCAAGCAAATAAAGCTTGAGAGTAAGCCATGTCGAACACAATATATAAAATACATAGACCTACATGCAATTGTGCTTTCGATGTTCATAGCGACTTGCTTGAAAGCATGAAACAAACGAAAGTTATATCCGAATTATAAATGATTGGTTAAAATAAAGGTATAGAATAAAAAGGTTACTTAACATGGTTCTGTACAATACGGGATATATTTGGACTCGTACACAGCTGGAAAAAATCATATTGGACTCGCCTAACGGCTCGTCCAATATGACTTTTCCAGCTGTGTACTCGTCCAAATATATCTCCGTATTGTACAGAACCATGTTAAATAACCTATAAGTGTTGAACAACCCATGGTTCCCATCAAAATATGAACTCCCTGTTCAATAACATATGGTGACCATCCCAATATTAACTCTGTGTTGAAACCCACAGTTCTTGACTCAATATAAAGTCCATGTTGAACAACCCATGGTTCCCATCAAAACATGAATTCGGTGTTGAATAACCCTTGGTTCCCATCTCATTATCCACTATGTGTAGACTAAACCATGGTTCCCATCTCAATATTCGTGATTTATTTTATATATTTCATTTGTTACGATAACCAGGTAGACAGTAAAATATATTTGATACACAGTGTATAAATATTATATATTACATATTTGTCTGTGATTGTATAGGATATACTGGGAATAGAAAAGCTCTATCTACTCGTTTGCTCTACTGTGAAATATCTCCCACTGGGAGATATTTCACAGTACGGAACATTGCTCGGCCTTTTCCGTCAGTGGCGGGAACGCCAAATGACGTTCCGATTGTTTTACGGACGTCTTCGTCAGATTCCGCCACTAGGAAATACCGATTACGGAAATTAACGAAGAGTTTCGGTTCCACTTGTTTTGTTTGTTCCACTGGTGTAAAAAGGCGTGAATCATTAGAAATATTAATAAAATATCATTTTAAATTATGTAATATATAGTTTAATAACCATTGTGTTTGAGATACTGAAAATATCTCAAAAACACTGGTAATTAAACTCTATGTAAATCTGGTAATAACAAAATAATAAACTTACGGAGTCATCCTCAAAGCCCACGGTATCCAAGGTAACTAGTTCCCCGAAGTCATCCTCCTCGTTATCATCATCCTCAGTGTGGTACTTCTGTTTATTCTGAAATACACATTAATTATAGTCACAAACCATAACCAAAACTCACTTTTTCTACTGAAGAATTAAAAAAATATATATATATCTTCACATTAAAGGGTCTTGTTTCTCGGGGCTATTCCATTAAACATACCTAGGACTCCAGGAAGGCAATTTAATAAACAGCTATGGGTGAACACTATTTCCCCAAATTTGGTTCTTTATACTGTATTTTGTATGGGTGGGTGCCCTAAACCGAGCCTCACTTTTTCTACTCTAAATTTAAGTATTTTTTTATTCACAGTAAGGGTCCTGCTTCTCAGAAGGGTCTTAAATATATCCTTCTTCCACCATTTTGAAAATCCATTGAATGGGATACAAGAGACATCCTATACAACACCCATATGCACAACTACAACTGTACAGGGATATACATGTATATACTCAGTACATTTAAAAACGCAAGCTATTATTTCTATTATTTGTAGTCTGCTGCAGACTTGTTTAAAATTCAAGATTGTATTAGATGTTAGTACACAAGTCTCTTTTTCCCAAAGGTGATATATGCCGATAAACACTTGTATAGGATTTGCTCTACCTTTTTCAGTAAAACACATTTTAAATGAGGACTCTTTTAACATCTCTAGAAACTAAAAAAATACTAAGTGGTGCGTTTTAAATGAAATGAGTGTAGTTTGCTACGTAGTAACTAAAGGTGAAAGCGTGATTAACCCACAACATTTTCTAGCATTTTTTTTACAGTTTCAGGGTCTTCCACAGGAATTTTTTAAGGAGTAGGGGGTTTTGCGCGGTTGACGAACGGTGATGGGCGCGTGAAGGGGGTGTCCCCCTGCCTGCACCAAATTTTTTTTTTCTTCTGACCAGTTGAAAGACGAGATTTGGCATATATCTAGTATCATAACAAATGAAATAAAATAAAAATAAAAAACATATTATTTTGATTTAAATTTATTGTTTTATTGATCTATTTATCAATAAAAACAACAATCAGTCATACAGTTAACATTAACTGCATCACTCTGAGTCCCTTTCTCAACACATTAACTCATCATCACAGTGATGATCTCCTTGTTCCCTGTGACTGCCATTCCTCTACCCTTCTGTCAAAATCAAAATCATCCAGAGTTGGACCATCCATGCAGATTGAGAGGCATTGTTCGACAGGTGCATTCGACAGGTTGCAGTTTGCACCTGTGAGTTGTCTTCACCCCCGAGTGGTTAGAGTCTCTGACTTGCAATCACTTGCCCCTCACCGCTGTAGGTTCGATCCCTCAGGGGCCTAGGAATCTTTATGTGAGGAAGCTAACCAGCTGGCTTGCGGAACGTCGGTGGTTCTACCCAGGTGCCCGCCCATGCACGAAAATTGCCCGGAGGGGCACCTGGGGTCTTCCTCCACCAGTGGAAGCTGGAAAGTCGCCATATGACCTTAGCTGTTGGTGCGACTATAAAATCCAATTCAATTCAATTCAACTGTCTTCACTCTATTCAGTGTGGAGAAACCCCTCTCACGATCTAAAAAGAAAAAAGGAAAAGTGTTTTTGTTGTACAATTAATATAAAACAATTTGTAAATATGAATATTGTCACGATCTGTTAATAATGATGTACATGCAGCTCCAAATAATTATTTTTAAATCACAAACTCTTTTAACACAAGTGTGACTGTCCTAGTAACAAATTTATCCATAATTCAATGTAGATCTATGAATTCACTATGAAATCAAATGCACTGAATAAATTTTATAAACACAATGCTGTTATTATTAAGTAAAATAACAATTATTTCAGACAAAACTAATTGTTAAAAAAAAAAGACAGACAATAAAACAATTCAATCACTTACCATAATCATTTCACGATTCTGGTTACTCTCCAAAACACTGCTACAGTCCAGAAATCCAATATAATAGCCGCCCTTCATTATCATCATTTTGTAAACATCTGCTTAATTACACCAATTAAATAATTTATCCCTAACTGGACCCAATTACCTCAAACATCATCATCTAATCTTATCTCAAACGTCTGCTTACTATCAAAACAATAAACAGACAGACAGACAGACTTTTTATTCAGACTTATATTAGCATATCAAAACAATAAACAACATGCCACTAACTTTTAATCCAATGTGGTCTACCTGTGTTTATTCACAGCTGTAAGTGTTGCACAGCTACTGACCCTCTTTATCGATCGATACCGGAGTCGCTTGACGGCATACACAATGGCCCATACACAATTTATAGAGGGTGTAGTATTTTATTAGGAAGCTGAAGGGATAGCGCATTAAGATCAAAGGATAGCGGCACAATTAAGGCATAGCGGGACATTCCATTTTGGAATTAAGGAGTAGCGGGTGCGCTACGCTTATATGGCCTGTGGAATAATATATGGCCTGTGGGTTTTTTCTCATCTATCTACCTATCCAATTATGAAATCCTGGTTGACGAAACAGCAACCAAATGGATTTTTAAGGATGGCCTATTTTAAAATGCTAACTACGTGGCAAACAGTTTGAGTTGCAGACAAAGGTTTACCCACCCTTATGTGATGGTCTGTTTTACAATGCTGTACAAACTTGCGGGGAGATTTGAACTTTTGATCACACATTTTGCATTCAGGCCAACTTGCTTGTCTCTTGTTCTGTCAAAGACACAGAAGTTAGTATGTTTTAATATTATTGAATAATAACTCCAATCCTGACAGAAATTTGTACAGCATTGTAACATTTAAAGAAGCCTGCTTCCAGACTTTTTTCCGAATTACTATTTCCATGTGTTTGGCATAGGAAGAAAATATATTCTGCCAAATAAAAGTGTTGTATGACATTTAGTTCATTATCACATTACTTACGGTGTGGGAGTGGAATAACTCCATTCTATATTTTCGATATACCACTAGTTATATAAGTATGCAAATAAGCCTAGTATGCACTGTCAAAAAAATCGATAATGACTATGATCCCACGGTTTATGTTGGTTTCGGGTGTTAAAGCAACAGGCAAAACACAATAAAAGTCGATATGCGAGTTCTGTGATAAATAGAATCTAACATTCATTCTCATTCATTATTGAATTTATTAAACACGTTAGCAGCTCCGCAAGAGCCTCGCATTATATCATATTGCCAACTTGTTTAATAAATTCAATAATGAATGAATACTCATGTAAGATCCTCTATATATCCTATCAATATAAAAACAGATTTTGTTAAGACTACCGTAATGTAAAACAAAGCACAAAAAAGAAAGCAACTGTGTGTCAAATGCGGGTCTAACAAGACAGTCAGAGTTCATACTATAGGAACTGAATAAGTTATATACAAAATGTTGGTGTTCTCAATGCACCTAGATTGTACAATTTCTAGATATTGAAAGTATTGTTTCAGTAAATTTTAGAAAGATGATGGTATTGAATTTGGCTTGATAATCTTTTTTATCTCTTCTATTTTAGGCCAAACATAAAAATAGGTCTGTTTCTGGTCTTGTTTCCCAATAAATTAGGGTAAATAGGTAGTTTTATTTTTTAAGAATTATTCCTTACTATACTAAATTCACATGAAGAACATCAAAAGCAAGTTTCTTGAACATAATATGGGTGGTCCACTATAAAACTGACACTTACACACCTTGAAAGACTTCTTAAAAAAAGTTCAGTTTAGGGTCAGGACCTTACCCTAGGGTCTGTCAGAAGACCAGAAACAAATACATTTTTTGGCCTTACAATATAATTTCGGAATAATCAAATAAAAAAAAAAAATTAAGACCCATTCTGGAGGCAAACCCCTTTAATACATTTCAAACTGAGACAGTTCAAGCAAGAATTATATCTTAAATGTACAGTTAATTAACTGTTCCTAGTGACTGTTCCAACACATTATATAAATTACTTAGAGCTAGGTCTGCAAGAAGGGAGAGAGGATAAAGAGGAATCAGGCATTACACAAGTCTTATTATCAAACAAGAAATAGAGATTATTATAACTGCTGGGATCGATCATAGGCAAATCCTTCACAAGATGGTAGACGTGTGGTTCTTTTCACGAACGAGCCTATTAAGCGAGTGAGTGAAATACAACACACGCCTATAAGCCATATAAGCGATCACAACAGTTAAATAATCTAGTTATTACATTTTGAATCAGATTATGTATGATTTTAACCAGAATTATTCGCTTTATTTTTGTGTTATCGGCGGATGATGTCGACGTCACCAACAAGTTATTGACGTCATTAACAGCATCGCAGTTAGTTATTTTTGTTTTGGAGTTAGTTATTAATACTAAGCGATTATGAATATTCTTTCACTAAGAAATCCCAATCTTTCACCCATAGAAATGTAATAATAAGGTCCTGCACATGGGACCGTGCCCTTCAGAAGACAAAGAAGTGAGAGTAAGCGACATGCTCAAGGTCACAAGGACAGTGTTCCACGGCGACAACATTAACCAACAACCTTTCCATCGCAAGGCAAGCAGGCTATCACTGGAAAACAGCATCTAAATCATCTGGTTAAACTCCAGACAGTGAAAGTTTCAGAGGAATATACTATCATGAAAAGACAGTAACAAATAAAAAAATACATAAAGATTTAGTTAAAGGAGAACAAATAAAAGAAACAAAGCTTTAGTAAGAGTAGAGCCCAGCTTAACAGCATCCAGTCCATGCTGAAGTGTGCCTTAAACAGACTGGGGAACTATAAACCTTAACATCACACACCCTTCAACACTAAGATATACCTTTATGTGCCAGGTGCTTTTCAGATGTTTGGCATAGTCGGCAAAACTATTAAAGGTTCCAACTTTGCATACTTTGCAGCCAGCTTTCCTCCGATCCTCCCTGGCCTGGATACGTGAAATAAGGGAAGAAAGGAATGAGTGAGTGAATGAGTAAATCATTGACTGTCAGATGGCATTTCGAATGTAAGAATGAATGAATGAATGAACAAACAAAGAAATTAAAGATATACACCAGCTTAGAAAGAAGTTTTAAAGAATAAGTTAGAAGAATTGAAAGTATATCCAATTTAAGGAAGAAAGAAATTATTTATACTAGAAGGCCACGGCCTACATGTCGCCGGTCCTATTGTGAAGTACTGGTAGTCCAGAATTTTTATTTGGCCAACGCTTATGTCAATCCCAAAAGATATTCGTTTAGCTTAGAAAGGAGTTTTAAAGACTAAATTTGAAGAATTGAAAGTATGTACAATTTAACGAAGAAACTATTTATAAAATGGCACATTTTTGTTCAAACTGTCACCAGATTTTGGTCAAATGTACAGTTTGAGAAAATACAAAAATTGTATTTGGGTATCAAATTATATCCGAGAAAAGGTAACTAACTTCGTTAACATCTCATAGCGGGGTTTATGTGCCCATCTGACCCAATGACACATGGAAGAAACCCAGTGGTGCTAGTAAGGCTAAATAGTGGAATGCCCAACACTACTGACCAATATATTGATTTAGATGTGTTGGATAAATCTCAATTAAAACATCCTGAAAGTTTAATTGCAGCGTATTAAAGCTAAATTATTCCAGATACCATCACTGTAACAAGGAGTTTACATGGAAAATATGTATTTCTCTATAGATGATTTTCATAACTAAGGTATTTTTTATTTACCACTAAAAAATTCCAATTCAAATGATATATAGTTTATGTAAATATGAATGTAAATATGATTAAAATTGGTCATGTATATGTTGAACACCCTCTGGCTAAAACATCCCCGAAAATAACAGCTCTTATACACACACTCAACAATATTACAACTTTAAGTGTTAATAGTAATGAGATAGTAGGGTGTACCAGTGGCGGCTTATAAGTCAGGTTGGCCCATGCAAGAAGTTTCATGAAATTCCAATCCAAAGGTAAGGAGAAATAGCAGGCTCAAGATGTTCCTATATAAATCATGTAAAGAAAGATGGCTGCTGGTGGCCATCTTGGATGCCAATCAACATGAATGTCATTTAGGACAGACCATTACATGTACACATCAATTTAATGAAGTCCCATATTGATACCATTTACAGCTCAAAGGTCATGGTGGCCATCTTGGAATTCACTGCAATTTGTATTTCATTTCAGACCAAATATTTTGTGATAACAATTTTAGAGACGTATGTTCGGCCATCGCATCGGTAGTTTTAAGCATACCCTTAGAATATGATTACTATATGCATCTTTTTCATTATAACATAAATACCGATAGTCACGAAGTTTCACTGGAAAACTGCCAAACCAAAATAGTGGTGTATACAGCAATAAACATCAGAGAGAATTGATCATGTTTGTATATGCTTGAAGTTTTTTAACGAAACAAATAGCAGTTAGTCAATATAAAGTTAGTATAATATTAGGAAATTAAAGGGAATATAGCGACACAGCCAAACAATCTTTGTTATTAAGAGTTCTGAAAAACTTGGAAAATGGTGAAAGAATTATCAAAATCGGATGATAAACAAAGAAGATATGATCGTTTGAAGGTTCTGTTGAAACGGATATGGAAGCCGCCATTTTTAGAGCTATGACATCACAGTTCTAAATGACCATAATGGAATATTGATAAATATGAAAAATTACTTATTTATATGGGAACAAATTAAAGTAACTGTATGAACATAATGAACAATATGTATAACTAATGTCAATAATGCTTTACATGCCCAGTTAAGGAATTTGCATTCATTTGCAGTGATTTGCTTTGCTTTAAATGATAATTATCAATATTCCATATATGGTCATATGGAACTATGACGTCATAGTTTTCAAAATGGCGGCTCCCATATCCATTTTAGTACAAACTTCAAATGGTCATATCTTTTTTGTTTATCATCCGATTTTGATAATTCTTTCACCTTTTTGCAAGTTTGTCAGAACTCTCAATAAAAGAGCATGTTTGGCTGTGTCACTACATTCCCTTTAATGTTAAGATGATACCTTGTGTTCAGCGGATTCCTTGTGGTCCTTGAAAGCACCTGTGAATTTCTTGTCGCATGTCTTACAGTGTGTTTCCCTGGCAAAGTAAATAAATCCTCAAAAATATGGTAGGTATTCAACATATAAATAAAACTGAAAATAAATCTGGTTAAATCTGGAAATGTGGAAATCCGTTAAGGACATATGTCCTAATATTTCCCATCGCTACTTGGTCAATAAAAAAGCATGGGAATCTTGTTTACTTACTGACTGCATGCTCCATGACCAATCAACTCAGGTATATAAATTGAGGCCCCCTTGTGATGTTGTTTCTGTGTTATATTGCTATATTAGATATTGTCTTGGGTAAGAAAAGCTAAACACAACTTTGTAATTTAGAAAAGCATATTCATAATTTAGCTAGTTTAAATACAAAACTTGTCTGATATTTCTTTATTGTTTCTGGAACAAGAATGATAGCAAAGCATTAAATGAACAACTTTCTGTTGTGTTTATATTTTACTGCACACAAAAAGGCTTTATTGGGTGGGCCTCATAATCTGAATCAAAATTGAATATCACAATGTTCTCATGAAATTGCATGGCTAACTGTGATTTACAGTTACCTATAGAAATTCTCTCCCCACCAAATACAACAGGCTCGAAAAATATGTCCTTAAGTAAAATAATTTATTTGTACAGTGCCTTTTACAAGTTTAATTATGCAAGACCTGACAAATACAAACAACCAGCTGGGAAAGTGAAGTGCAAATGGACAAATTTCTCATTGACGATTGCATGTAAATGAATAGCACTTTGATAAGAGATCTGAGACTGACATTATAAAGAAAATAAAGTAACAGTATTCCAATTCTTCCTTACACTGTCGCTCGATTATTTATAATTTATTGCTAGAAATGTTGGATATCCAATCCAACAAATGCTTCCACTGGAGAACACTAAGTGCATGTAATTTGAGATGTGAAATTCTAGGTAATTTTTTTTAAGTATGACCTTGACCTTGTGGTCACAGGTGATTAGATATGACAGAATGTTAGTGTACTACCTTAGTAATCAACAAATAAAGTAATACATGGAAGAAATCTGAGAATATTAGCAAAAATGTAACTTTTAACATTTTACTTGAACACACAACTTTCAAGTGTGTGACCTTGACCTTGTGGTTGCATGTGATCAGAAATATGAGGGAATCTTTTTGTACAAACTTAGTAATCAAAATAAAACATGAAAGTAACTTTTCAAAGTGTTTTGAGAGTTTGAGCAAAAACAACGGTCAAACAGATAAACAGCAGACGAACAGACAATGCCATAACAGTATAGCTCCCACCAATTTTGGCGAGAGCATAAAAATTGAAGGGAAATAGTCATTAATTCGAAAGATCTTGCTCACAGTACCTAGATGCGCTGGTAAGGGTGACGTTAGTACACCCTCTCTTAACCGGAAGGCCCCAGGTTAGATTTCCTGCAAGGGTCATGTCTGGTTTTAAAGATTTCTCCCCGAAGCAGACAATGTACTGTGACATTGTTGTCATTCAGAAAATGGTTCAAGAAATCAGGAACCAGTAGGGGGTCCAACAAAGCAAATCTTCAGGAACAAGGATTTATGTCCACAACAGGTGTTTGACACTAAAGGAAGAAAGATATGAGCCTGTCCTGACAATGACATCCCGCTACCTATAGTTTTTAAAGTGAAAATACAAGGGTTTAAAATCATCCACTTACAGTGCCTTCCTAGTAGAAACAGATTTTCCAACAGGCCCCTGTCCTTTCTTCTGGGCCTCTATCTGACGTAGATGTTCCTCCGCCTGCTTTCTAACGTTCATGAGCGCTTGTTTGTCGCTAGCTGTACTCATAACTACCTCCATCTTTTTACGATGTTTTATGCCATTCAAGTGATTTGCGAAGCTCTGAAATTGATAAAATTAACAAGGTTTCATGCCCAATACTGCCGCTCAAACAGATTTCTCCGGATTTTCACACGCGGCCCAGTGGACGAGACCATCCAGTTAATGACAAGTCCGACTTAACTTAGGTAAAAGTCAATCAACTAGAACATGGCAATGATGGGAAATGTTTTCTGCAATTTGAGCTCACCTTTTTCTGAACATTAAAAGAAATCATGAAAACAACTAAGGTCCATAACTTTGTACAAACCTGTTGAGAAGTTTAACAGGAGTAGTCTGGACAAGGTTTAATCATTATGAAATTGTTAAAGGGTCATTGCTAGACCAGAATGCATAATTATATGCACAACTAGACTTTATACTGATATCCCCTATCCAGTAACGCCAAAATTAATTAAAGGGAGATAACTCTGCTGAAAGTTAATGGACCAGAATGTCATAACTATATGCACAACTAGACTTTATACTGATATCCCCTATCCAGTAACGCCAAAATTAATTAAAGGGAGATAACTCTGCTGAAAGTTAATGGACCAGAATGTCATAACTATATGCGCAACTAGACTTTATACTGATATCCCCTATCCAATAACGCCAAAATTAATTAAAGGGAGATAACTCTGCTGAAAGTTAATGGACCAGAATGTCATGACTATATGCGCAACTAGACTTTATACTGATATCCCCTATCCAGTAACGCCAAAATCAGGTAAAGGGAGATAACTCTGCTGAAAGTTAATGGACCAGAACATCGTGACTATATGCGCAACTAGACTTTATACTGATATCCCCTATCCAGTAATGCCAAAATCAGGTAAAGGGAGATAACTCTGCTGAAAGTTAATGGACAGTCATGACATTATAAGAGTAGGGCATGGTTCCCAGATCCTATGTATCCTTCCCCTCTCTCTGGGGCGGCTCTAAATAACCTATACTGTGTTGATGAGCCGTTAAACAACATTCAATTCAATTCAATTCATGACTATATGTGCAACTAGAACTTTATACTGATATTTCCTGCCAAGTATTGCCAAAATCTGTTGAGAAGTTTGGAAAAAATGTGCTCATTATATAAAAGCTTTAAAGGGACATAACTCTGCCGGAAGTCAATGGACCAGAATATCCAATCGTGAACGCTCGGCCAATCCCACCATTCTTAGGGATCCCGCCTCGTGTGTATAACGACGCTTCGGTATATTCAAAATCTTGACATTTTGATCGCCAGAAGGCAACGGCACAGAAAATAGTGCACTGTTGCTATGTAAACAATATGGCCGATAGCCACACATGACATTGATGTATAATTTGCATTGAGTGTTTGTTTTTTACAATGAAGATGAAGGTTTTAGCACTGCTTTCATGTAAAGAACTACTGATGGAGCAATCGGCAGAATAACATTGCAACATTTGGATGATAACTTTGATTTTGAATGCAGATTTATTTTGGCAGGAATCTCAGGCGCGATGACGTAACCAATAGGGAAACCTGCTTATTACATTCGAGTAATGCTGTGAAGCTGTGTATGAGATGTTGCGAATGCCAGAATATCTTGACAATATGCGCAACCAGGCTTTATACCGATCAATACTTTCTACCAAGTATCGCAATAGTATGTAGAGAAGTTAAAGATATGAGTAGTGCGGAAAAAGATTTGCGACATCCAGACGGACCGACGGATGAAAATAACATAAACAATAGGTCTCCCCAAAGTAAAGTGGAGGATATAACAAGAAGTAGTCAATTCCTACCTCCCTATCGAAGACGTCTATATTACACACATTACACTTGTATTTCTTGTCATCACTGGCGTCCTTTTCCTTGGGCTTCTGCAACACAAATTATATTGCTTAAGTTACTTGAAGAGTTTTATACAACTTGTATGTTTGTAATAACAGATCGATTGAATGGTGTTTAACATCATTTTCAGCACATTTTAGGCTATATATGATGTGATTTTTAGTGGTGGAGGCAGACCACTCACTTTTTCCTGGAAAGAACCCATACTGTATGCGTCCCACATGTGTAAGATTAGACACTTTCTCACTCACAAGTCGAGCTCCCAGTGTTATCGAACCCGCAGCTGTGAAATGCGAGAAGGTTTTAAAGGCAGCGTCTTTACCGATGTTAATAATAAGTAAATTTGGAAATTCCCATTGGCTCATAAGTAAAGCAGCCTCAAAAGCTCAGTGGAGAAGGCCTTCACTTTAGAACTACAAACCTCTACCGTGTGTGGGTTCCCTCCCTAGCAGAGGCAGCTGACGGTAAACTTCATCCTTGGTAAACTTCATCCTTCATATCATCTCCCTCTGAGGCTGCCGTCTCAATAAAACCTAATATGTGTAAACATGACACAAAACTCCATTTCATATTGGCTCATAAGTGGCGAGAAATAAAAACGCTACATCAGATTTCAGAGGGGATTTCCTTCCAAACAAGACAACGTAACAATATGTATGAGGTATCAAATTATTCAGTTAAATCTTAACAAAACATTGACAACAAAATTCTGGACCATTTCATTTTTTAACGTCATTTAATTCCGGTATATCTGCTGTCCGTCGGGGAAAAGTTCAGTACCTGGTATGACCTCCATCTCTGTTGATAACATTCTGCAGTCTGGAGGGCATAGAATTGCAAAGTCTCCTAATAGTATGTCTTGGAATCAGATTCCACTCCTGTGTTAGCGCAACAGTTAACTCACGGATGTTCCTTGGGACGTTAGGACGTTGACATACTCTATGGCCTAGTTCGTCCCACAAGTGTTCGATTGGGTTACAATCTGGAGAACGTGAAGGCCATGCCATCAAAGGAATAGTACGTCTGTTATCATGCTGGTACGTTAAGCCATTACATCGTCGGAACATCGGTAACACTACAGGTGTGAAAATTTGATTGATGTAACGGTCAGCATTCAGATTTTCATTAAAGATCTGAATGCATGATTAATGGTGCCGCCGTCTCCACCCTAACGTTCGTGCTCAACAACGCAATTCCTCGTGTAATATTCATAAAGCCGCCGGTAAACTCTTGTCCGTCCGTCCGTCCGAATGGTACAAATTAAATCTGGATTCATCCGTGAATACGCGATTCCTCCAATTGTTCCCAATGTTGTAACATGCCCATTGTAGCCTTGCGCAACGATGTTGTTGGGTCAAAAATATTTCCTTTAACGGTCTCCGACAGTTGATGCCCGCAACCGATTCCTTACCGTGGTTCGATGTATTGGGTGACCTCTATTGCCTATGACTATGTTTGATGTCGACGCCGCCATTAGAAAACGATCTTGAAGATGACGTTGACGTATAAAAAGGTCCTGGCGTGCCATCATTACCCCGGGTGTTCCGGGTCAGGGACGGTCGGTAACTGTTCCTGTGGCGTTATAGCGCTGAAGAAGTCGGCTAACTGTACATCGAGCAACGTGAAAGCGTCTTGCTACTTCAATTTGTGTTAACCCAACTTCTAGAAGTCACAAAATCCTGTTACGATGTTACGATTTTCGTAGTTTAGTCTTGGCATGTTTAATTTCCAACGTATCAACTTTTTAAAATGATTTCTCCAATGCATATTGATAACACATGTACACTGTATAATTTTGCACCAAAATTGCCACATGGTTATTACGCACAAGATAGAAAAAAAATCCTATTTTTTCTATGTAGCGTTTTTATTTCTCGCCAATGTATATAATTAAACAGGCCACAGCATTCAGAATTACACACTTAAGCAATTGTATGCCTAACAATGAACTGCAATTTTCTATTCAAATTATGCACCACACCAACCGTGCAAATACGATAGGCTGGAAACGGTGTTAAGTATGCATGGTACGATGCATGTCAGAGTTTTGATAACCATGCTTACCTTGTCAGCATCGTTGACGGACCGTCCCTTCTTGTTCACCGTCACCGTCAAACTGATCTCCTTGGGTTTGGTCTTCTCTTCCTCCTTCTTCTTTTCATCTTCCTTCTTTTTTTCTTTCTCTTCTTCACTCTTCGGTCCATCTTCTGTTTCCATCTTCATTTCTACTTCTGCAGTAACTTGGTCCTGCACAGAAAAACAATAACAGTGTCAATATTACACCGTAACAGAAAAGGAAAGGTGAATTGAATTGGGGTTTTAAGGCGCACCAAGACATGAAAGGTTATATGGCGCCTAACAGGAATGAACATGCCAGGCTCATCCTCCATGTACATCGAGATAAAATATGGAGAACGGGCCTAGAACCTTCTCACCTGCAGAACTGCAGAGTTGCTGCAAATTCTATTGTGGACACTCCATTTACGCTGGAGCCACGTTTATTGTTTTTCTGCCACTGCTCTAGTGATTTGAGCGAGATGGCACCTGAAACAATGCAGGGTCATGATAAAGACCTTAATGAGCATGAACAAAAAATGATAAACATGAATTAGGGGGTGTCCTACCCCTCCAACGGGATCTGCAGTGGCCCTATTCCTAGGAAAGGTGCAGGCAACCATGGCTCAAACCCAAGACCTTCTTACTCGTCTGGGACTCCAAATATTACGACATGTTATTACAGAATATCATTGACTCCTTTTTAACACACTGGGAGAGTTGCATTTTCCAAAAGTTAATTATTTCATCTTTTAACAATTTAGCTTTCCACAGTTAGGAAAACTGTAAAAAATAGCGTGGCAGGAATTCATTTAGAAGGACATCCTTTAAAAGAGACACTATGGTGTAAAACACTTTCCAATATAACCCTCACTATCCCAGGGCCACTGCTTATCCAGGCAAAGGATAACCCCACTCCTCGATCCTAACCCTTGCAGTAACACCTGTCCGTCATGTCTTACCTTTTCTAACCCTGAATAGCACACTTGTCCGTCAGGGCTTACCTTTTCTTTCTAACCATGAATAGCACACCTGTGCGTCAGGTCTTACCTTTTCTAACCCTGAACAGCACACTTGTCCATCAGGTCTTACCTTTATAACCCTCAATAGCACACTTGCCCATCAGGTCTTACCTTTTCTAACCCTGAATAGCACACTTGTCCGTCAGGTCTTACCTTTTCTAACCCTGAATAGCAAACTTGTCCGTCAGGTCTAACCTTTTCTAACACTGAATAGCACACTTGTCCGTCAGGTCTTACCTTTTCTTTCTAACCCTGAATAGCACACCTGCCTGTCAGGTCTGTCAGTGCGACTTACCTTTTCTTCTGGATCTACAGTTGGTTCTGCAGGATCATATTTGTCCGTCAGGTCTATCGTAACTTCTGTCTTCACATCCTGCTCTTTCTTCTCGACTTTAGGCTTGTCAGGTGTCTTCTCAGAGCGACTTTTCTCTGAGCGACTTCTCTCGGTGCGACTTCTCTCAGTGCGACTTTTCTCATCTTTCTTACCGTCCTTGCTCTGTGAGCTCACATGACTACTAGAGCCTTTCTTGGAGTCTGCAATTTATATCATATTGAACATTTAATCATAATAAATTTCTTGAAGAGTCAGGAAGCCAAATGTACCCAGATTACCATCACTTGACCTATATTGGTCAATTCTTTGGTTAAACCCAAAAGAGGAGAGCATGGAACTATTTGCCAATTATTTTAACTCTAGTCCGGCAATGTTCCCTGTAAGTGCCCTTATGTAACATGTTGACCAATACCAATACAAATGATAAGATGACTGGAACCCATTATTAGTTGTCTGGTTCCCAGATTCATACCAATTATGGCTGGGGCAATTTATCTCTTGTGAAGCCTAAATAGAGAATGTACTCTGACCCATTCCACTAGAGCAAACCGCCTGGATTCTCTACTTAAACCTATATGCCAACCCATTTTCATGATACCACAATTTAGGGAAAATGTCGGTTTTCTAGAAAAACTTACCTCTTTGACTGAATTTACAAGGAATGTTGATTTTAAATTCTCTTACTATCTCAATCAGCCGAACACATAATAAACAACAAATGTCAGATATTCTGACGAATGGTTGACGAAACTTGACCTTGGCGACAGTAATCTAGGAGTTAAATGGGACGCCATCATAATGGGATAAGCATTTATGCAGAGGTTATGCAAATCAGTCCACTAGTTAAGAAGATATGATGAAGACACAAAGACATCCAATTTTAATCATTGACATAGTGACCAGGCAACAAGAACATGGGAGTTGAACGTGACATGTCATCATGAGATATTAGGCTTTCACGCAAAAGGAAATCCAAATCTGCCACGTGTAGAACTGGCAAAGAATCAAAGATACCCAACTTAGACCTTGAAGTCTGTGTGACCTTGATCTTGGCATGTTATTATGTGAAAATCTTTTACGCAGAAAGAAATCCAAATAAATTCACCGCTTTAGGAGAAGATATGAAATGACTGGCCAACCAGATGGACCAATCACTATATGGCACCTGGTCTTCATGATGCTTTCCTCTCCAACTGGGTAACTTACAAGTCATACTTTACAAAGGTTGTAAATCATAGTTTTCCACTGACGAGATGTTGAGATTTTACCTTATTGTTTTAGGTGCTAAAATGTGTGAAACCCTGGTTTTTATCCTTAGGTTCTATAGTAAAATAAAAACGTTTGGAAGGGTAAAAGATGATATATTTTCTAGATTCAATTTTTAAAGAACCATGTTGTAAATCCCATAGTTTTTACAGTAAACTTGGTTGAAAATGTTCGATAAAGACCAAGTCGATCACCTACCAAAATGAAGAGGTGTGTCAAATTCTGGTCACTGACTGTTCGGTCTATTTTTATGATGTTTTATCAAAATTATGAATAAGGAATGTTCACCATCAACAATTCAAATGAATGTTGTGATGAACTAAATTACTTATAACTGTTTGGAGGTTAAGAAAGAGTAGATGTAGTTTTGAGACATGAATTTCAGTCAGATTGATAAATGTCTATGTCCGCTGTCCAGTGTGTTGAAGTTGGTAACATTCGTGTCACTCTCCAGTCTGAGACAGACAGACACTCTGGTGTATCCTAAAGGTTTTTTGAGTGTTCACTGTTCCAGGTCCCAATACAACTGATCTTTAGTCAAATGACAATACGACAGTAAAGCAGGATAATAATAATACATCATGGATGGGGGAATACATGTATGTGGTTTTCTCTGCAAAGGGCCAGATTAAAACCATTCACAAGATTATTATTGGATCCAGTTACCGTTAAGGAAATTAGGGAAGATGACCCTATAGATGTAAGAAGTTTATTACATGATCAGGACAATAGTGAACCAGAACAATTGGAAAAGACTGCAACCACAAAGCATTTTCTCTGCGAGAATAAACATCATCCTCATCACATGTGCATGAAATTGACTTGTAAAACAATTAATAATTTTTACTTTCCTTAGAGTGCTTACCAGAGATGGGGGAGGATAATCACCATATCTATACCCCGATTCTTTTACATGCCTGTGAGAAAAAATCCAGTACATAGGACTGCCGCATACGAGTCCCATTCCAACGGACACAGCAGCGGGAATAGGTGACATGCTCAAGGATACAAGTGCAAGATTCCAGGGAATGGTCTCACACATAGAACAAGTTGCAATGCAAGCACACTACCACAGAATCACCCCATCATAATCCTTAATAACTTACTGAATATCATCAGCATTCTGGAAACTAATACTTTACCTACACTCTATGATGAAGCTAGTCTTTAGGTTGCCAAAGATGGTAACTGAGGTTATACATGTTTCTCAGTGGATTTACGAAATCAGCTATTAGTCTTAAAAAAAATGGGTGGGGTAACATTAGATGAGGCTTATAAAGCAGTTATTAGTAATGATTTAACTGCTGTTTTACAGCTCAACAACATGGAGTGTCTCCTTGGCCGAATGGTTAACAATGTTGCGATGTAAACCTTCAATTCTCACCACTGCTGGTTCCAATCCTACTGCGAGCTCGACTTGTAAGTGAGGAAGTGTCGATTCTTACGGATGGCAGGAGGTGTACAGTACTGGTTATACCCAGGAAAAGTGAATCATCTGCCTCCACCACAAAAAATCGACTGTCATATGTGTTGAAAATGACGTAATACATCATACAAACAAACAGAAACAGCTCATCTACACAATATCTAAGGTTATTAAGAGCCACCTCGTATCAGAGAGGGGAAGGTACATAGGAATTCAAAACCTGAGACCCTACTCTCACTATCAATGCAATTCCAAAGGCTCTTCAATGTGCTTGGAGGATTGACTTGGATACACAGGACCACCTTGTTTCAGTCAACATCTCAAGCATGAAGCTGGGATATTTTGCTCAAGAATATATACCCAAGATACGCAATGGCCATGGTGAGGTTCAATCCCGTGATCTCCCAATTCATAGTCCACTGGGTGTTCCACTGAGCCATGCCGGCTCCCATGATAATGATACGAAATGACATGGTAATAATTATGTTTAAGTGTGAACAGGTTTTGTAGACTCAAAGTAGAGTGTACACGTATGAAACTGTAAGTTTGAAGACGATAGCTGACAGTGTAGAAATACAGGTACACATTCTGGTTAAAATAAATCCAAAATCAAAGTCAGTGAGGGTCATGGTCCACTCTGTGTCGGCTCAAATGATAATGATACGAAACACAGGAACGTAAGTATGACATGTTAAAGTCTGAACAGCCTTTTCAGAATACATGTACGAAATGCATGAAACTATGAAATCTGAAGACGATGGTTAACAGTGTAGAAATATAGGTACACAGTTTGGTTAATCAAAAACCCAAATCAAGGTCAGTGAGGGTCATCATGGTGTCCAACATTTTATGTGGGGGCCACCCTGGACGACAGATCTGTGGACACAAGCCTCGGCTCCAGCCTCCTACACTAATACCAGGCGGGAACATATCAATTCTTCCTTTTATGTACAACACAGTTCAAGTATATTATTAAACAAATCATGCACATTAGTAATCCCATTAAAGTCAAGGGAAAACTATTTCTTATTCTTGACTGCTGACAGGCTGCTGTCTACACTGGACAGTCTTAGATGGGGACGATATATGATTAATTTAGAGCCAATGCCAAGATTTGGATGCACCATGGATGCAATTACCTTGATCAGGAAGGAGCATATGGCAGGACTACCACCGAGAACCGTAAAATACCTGAGTCTTTTCTTTCTCTTTTCTTCGATGTTGGGGAAGTATCGAATCTTGACTTTTTCCTATCAGTGTCCCGTTTCGGGCGATCCCGGTTACGGTTATCACGCGAGTCTCGTCTATTGTTATTATTCGGACGCTGGTTTCTGTCTGTCTGACCTCTGGCACTGGATGGCTGAAAATTGGCACATATATCGGGCAAGGGTTATATATTGTCTAACAGGTGAATGTGGATGTTTGAACTTTGAATAATGCAGCTGGAAACGCTGCAGTGCTTAACCATGGATCCAACTTTTTCTGAAAGAGAATAATTCTTCTGGGGACAAATTTATCTGCAGTGTTAATAGGTAACAGACAATTGGCCAACTAACATGTAATCCGGAAGTCTTGGATGTCGACAGTTATTAAGTTTAAAGACAAACAAGCTGGGATGCACTTTGTGCATATGAGAATGTGTCTGACGTGGCCTTCAAAGTTGTTTTTCTTGCGTTAGCTTGATAGGTAGCTGCGCATCTTCTCTGCGGACAGGTGTTTGACCCATGGGTATTAAAATTTAATACCGATACAGGAAAGAAGTGAGAAATATTCATACAGAAAATCACCTTAGTAGACACGTTTTCTCACGTCATGAATGGTAAACAGGGCACTTAAGTGAGTGTCGAACATGTGTTAAGCCACAAATAAAGTCTGTCATATAACGAGTATAAACTGGTTCAGGAATTAAAACTGGTTACTGTCAACCATCTGATCCTAGGGACAATATAAGAATTTTAATGAAGCTGAATTTCAACCAATCATTTTCGGCAGCGCCCGCATCGGATGATGCATTGTCCTACGTTGATTAACCCAGAGAATGTAATTATCTGCAAGCCAAGAAGCTGTGATGCATTCTAGGAAAACAATCAATCTGTAAATGTACAAATTCCTCTGACAACTTGATCATAATGGTGTGGCTGCTTTCCTTCTTGGTTACTCCTGATGCTGCATTCAACATAAAGCATTTTCTGACAGGGATTATGTAGATTATATGGTGACCAATTGTATTAAAAAGAGACCACCTTTCTCTCTGTAAGAAAATGAATGACATTTCAAGACAGGTTGATTAAAAGCATGTGATTTCCATTAAATGAGAAAATTTCATTTTTTAATGGTATTCTTAAGATCAGGAATTGGTGAAAAATTTCATAGGAAAAACTATCCCTTCTTGGACAAAGTATATGTATGTCATATAAACAGTAATCTCAAACATGTCAAATAAATCACTTTTAAAATCTTTATTCAAGATAAAAATAACAAGAGGTCAATGACCTTGAAGCTCTACTGATTGATTTTGATTTCAGGAAGTAGTCACTACAAACTGGTTTTTTGAAAATCTATTTTTAGCCGTGGTGGCCATCTTGAATTTCCGGCCGACCTGAAATTTTGCTAGGATCAATTAGACATCAAGAGCAACATTCCTGTGAAGTTTCATGAAAATCCGTCAAGTATTTTCAGAGGAGTAGTCGCTACAAGTTATCATTATATAACTCTATGTAAACAAAGATGGCCACTGGCAGCCATGTTTAACGTCGAATCAAAATAATGTTCGACTCGGATAACCATCATGTCATGCTGATAATTTTAGAAAAAGTCCCATATCAATATCTCTTATAGTTTTCAAGAAGTAGTCGCTACAAACTTATTTTTTAAAAATCTATTTTTAGCCGTGGCGGCCATCTTGAATTTCCGGCCGACCTGAAATTTTGCTAGGATTAATTAGACATCAAGAGCAACATTCCTGTGAAGTTTCATGAAAATCCGTCAAGTAGTTTCAGAGGAGTAGTCGCTACAAGTTTTCATTATGTAACTCTATGTAAACAAAGATGGCCGCTGGCAGCCATGTTTAACGTCGAATCAAAACGATTTTCGACAAGGACCAACATCATGTCATGCTGATCATTTTAGAAAAAGTCCCATAGCAATATCCCTTAGAGTTTTCAAGAAGTAGTCGCTACAAACTTGTTTTTTAAAAACCTATTTTTAGATTTGGCGGCCATCTTGGATTTCACATCTACATGAATTTTTGCTAGGATCAACTAGACTTCATGGGCAACATTTCTGTAAAGTTTCATGAAAATCTATTCAGTAGTTTCAGAGGAGTAGTCGCTACAAAAAACAAGTTAACGGACGGACGGACAGACGGACGACGGACGCCGCACTACGGCATAAGCTCTGCTGATCTCTGATCAGTAGAGCTAAAAATGTAAGGAAAAACTGTGCTATAAATGTTTTGATGACAAATCAATCCATGTAAAGATACTGAAATATCATTCGCAGCAGAGGAACCTAATACAGCCAGTACACAATGATTTTTGTATTTGCATGTTCATCTCTGAAGTTGTATTTTCAGTAGCATCTTAAACATGTCCTTATGTTGTCTATATAAATACATCTCGAAAAAAGCAATTAATACAGGTCAGGGTCTTTACCCCTAAAATTGAAACTGATCTATGGCTTTGAAATTTAAGTCTGGGCGTTCTTGGGAAGAGTAGACAAATAGCGTGGTTTTCACAACGATTCAATAACAAAAGCATACTATGTGGGAAATAATTACAAGTAAACTTGAATAGTTTATTAATGGAATTTTTGAAATATCATAAGAAATGTGCTTACAAACAGTAAAAAAATAAGACAAAAAAAATTGTCTTAGTTTTATAAATTGGGAAGAGTGCGCTATCTCTCACAAGTAAATAAGCCAAAAGAGCCCTTCTTGGTGTATCAAAACCATGCTACATACAGAACTCAACTGGATTTTATAGTCGCACCAACAGCTAAGGTCATTCTGCAACTTTTCCATCTTCCATTGGTGGAGTTAGAACCCAGGTTCCCCTCCGTGCAACTTTCGTGCACGGACGGGCACCTGGTTAGAACCACCGACGTTCTGCAAGCCAGCTGGATAGTTTCCTCACATAAAGATTCCTTGGCCCATGAGGGATCAAACCAACAATGGTGAGGGGCAAGTGATTTCAGATCAGAGACTAACCACTCGGCCAGACACCCCGCTACATACAGAAGGTAAGGACAGAACACAAGTCAGTCTTGGATCATCATACAATTAAACAGATTCTGCTGGTCAGTCCTTCATCATGTCTGCAAGATTCCAGTACAAAGGACAGCTGAGTTAATGTCCCAATCTGATGGGATGAAGTTGTTGCGTTTTCATAATCAGCAATGATCTTGTTCAATTACATGTACTTAAAACATCCAAGATGAAAAGTAATGAGAGAAAACATTGAGCGGGTGCAAGGTTGGACATAGTCTTTTTTCAAACAGGGCTAAAAAAAAAAAAAAAAAAAACTTTATAAATATGGATATGCATCTGCTCTTTTTTTAAGTTTTGAATTGAGAGGGGAAATAGTGCTAGTTAAACGGTTGTGTAAAGTTTACAATCGCTGCCATCTCTTAAAACGGGATTATTTTTTCACTAGCCTGTAAACTGGCCAAGATTTTTTGAGATAAGATATTTATTCTCAGGACGAAATCTTTGCCATGTACAAAGCTGGTCATCTGAGTGTTTTTTGGGATAATATTTGAACAGCAAAAGCTCAGACAGTTTTCAATTTTGTTGCAAGGTTGGAGAAACAACCAAGGACAGATAGATCTGGACAAAATGCATTTTAAGACAACTGCCAGGATCCTCTCTTCTGAAAAGAAAAGTTCATTTGTGTAGCGTAATAATCAAATGAATTACCACACATCCACAGAACAAATAGCTTACCTCCAGTCTTGGTCTCTTGGTGTCCATCGATCTTGCTGGCCCACCTGGTCTTTTCCCCGGCCCTCCTTTCCCTGGTGGTGCTGGAAGGTCGAATATGGACGGTATCCCACCACCAGCACCACGACTCGGCCTCCCGGGTTCTCCCATCATCTGTCGACCCATGGGCCCACTGCCCAAGAGTCCGTCATTTGCAGCCCTCCCTTTTTTCTGTTGCTGCATCTGTGCCTGAGCCTGCATCATGAGCTGTTGCTGTGTCAGAGCCAGCTCTTGTTTCTCATGAAGCATCTGTGTTTCTCGGTTTAACCGACTGGCTTCCATTTCTAAATGTCTCTCCTCCTCAATCAATCTCATTTGTATCTCTGCCTTCTCCAGAAGATTAGCTTGTCGCTCCCTTTCAGCAAATGCTCCTGGCTGTTCCATGAATCCCATTGTTTGTTCTGGATGGTTCAAAATACCCCTCCTCATATCTGGTTGTTCCATTAAACTCCCTCGGATATCAGGTCTGTCCATTGCTGGTCTCTCCATAAGACCATCGCGCATATCTCGCTCTGTCACCATTTCCCTTCTTTCTGGCCGATCAAATAAACCCCCTCGGTTATCCTGTCTATCTAATATACCTCTATGAAGATCAGGCTCATTCAGTAACCCTCCCCTCATATCAGGCCGATCTATCACACCCCCTCTGCTGTTTTGACGATCTACTATCCCAGGTCTCATTTCAGGGTCCTCCATTAAACCTCTTCTCATATCTGGTCGATCCATTGCACCTCCTCTAAAGCTTGGCTCTTCCAATAAACCATTATTGGGTCTTTTCTGTTGTTCTATTGGTCCTCTCCTCATATTTGGCTGTTCCATAAACCCCCCTCTTAAATCCTGTCTCTCCCTCATTCCCATATCAGGCTGATCCGGTAAGCCCGCTCTTGTGTTCTGATGCTCCCTCATTCTCATATCAGGCTGATCCAATATGCCCCCAGGGCCTCTTGTGTTTTGTTGCTCCCTCATTCCCATATTAGGCTGATCCAATAACCCCCCTCTTGTGTTCTGATGCTCCCTCATTCTCATATCTGGCTGATCCAATAACCCCACTCTTGTGTCCTGACGCTCCCTCATTCCCATATCAGGCTGATCCAACAATCCCCCTCTTAAATTCTGACGCTCCCTCATTCCCATGTCCGGCTGATCAAATACACCACCTCTAAAAGTCTGCCTTTCTCTCATCTCCGCTGTTGGTTGATCCAAATTACTCCCTCTGAAGTTCTGCCTGTCTCTCATTCCAGCATCAGACTGTTCCATTAACCCTACCCCTCTGAGGTTCTGCTTATCTCTCGCTCCAGTATCTGGCTGATTCATTAAACCTCCCCGAAAATTTTGTCTCTCGATCATTCCAGCATCAGGTTGATCCAATACGCCCCCTCTAACATTTTGTCTTTCTCTCACTCCAGTATCTAGGGGATTCATCATTCCCCCTCTGAAGTTCTGTCTCTCTCTCATTCCATCGTCAGGCTGATCCATTATCCCCCCTCGGAAGTTCTGCCTGTCTCTATTCATTCCAACATCTGGCTGATCCATCATTCCACCTCTAAAACTATGCCTATCTCTTTCCAGTAAATTTGATGGTGGTAGTGGCGGTTGCTGCAATATTCTCTTTTCTCTCGGGACTTCAGCAGGGGCACTCCCCAATATTCCACCACCTAAAAAATACCGAAAATAATTGGGATTTCATTATTATTTCTTCACTACATGTATAGTCAGTTTTAATTAATAACATAAACTCTTTCATATTAAAGGGACACAAGGCAGTCTTAATGTAGTTATCAAGCATTAAAATTAGCGCCTCAAATTAATAATCCTATTATCCAGTATCATTTGGACTGTATACCTGCTTGCATATAAAGAAATGAAAGGAAATAAAACAAGAGGTCAATGACCTTGAAGCTCTACTGATAGGTTTTTGATAGCTAGATCAGCATTTCTGTGAAGTTTCATAGGAGTAGTCGCCACAAGTTTTCATTATATAACTCTATGTAAACAAAGATGGTAGCTGGTGGCTATGTTTAACGTCAAATCAAAATAATTTTTGACAAGGATCAACATCATGTCATACTGATCATTTTAGAAAAAGTCATATATCAATATCACTTAATAGTTTTTAAGAAGTTGTCGCTACAAACTTGTAGTTTGAAAATCTATTTTGAGCAATTGCGGCCATCCTGAATTTCTGGCCGACCTGAAATTTTGCTAGGATCAATTAGACATCAAGAGAAGCATTCCTGTGAAGTTTCATGAAAATCCGTCGAGTAGTTACAGAGGAGTAGTCGCTACAAGTTTTTACTAGATAACTCTATGTAAACAAAGATGGCCGCTGACAGCCATGTTTAACATCGAATCAAAATGATTTTTGACAAGGACCAACATCATGACATGCTGATCATTTTAGAAAAAGTCCCATATCAATATCACTTATAGTTTTCAAGAAGTAGTCGCTACAAACTTGTTTTTTGAAAATCTATTTTTAGCCGTGGCTGCCATCTTGAATTTCCGGCTGACCTGAAGTTTTTCTAGGATCAATTAGACACCAAGAGCAACATTTGTGTGAAGTTTCATGAAAATCCGTCAAGTAGTTTCAGAGGAGTAGTCGCTAAAAGTTTTCATTATATAACTATGTAAACAAAGATGGCCGCTGGCAGCCATGTTTAACGTTGCATCAAAATAATTTTCGACAAGGATCAACATCATGACATACTGATAATTTTAGAAAAAGTCCCATATCAATATCACTTATAGTTTTCAAGAAGTAGTCGCTACAAACTTGTATTTCAAAAATCTGTTTTTAGCTTTGGCGGCCATCTTGGATTTCACATCAACATGAATTTTTGCTAGGATCAACTAGACTTCATGGGCAACATTTCTGTAAAGTTTCATGAATATCCATCCAGTAGTTTCAGAGGAGTTGTCGCTACAAATAAAAGTTTACAGACAGACGGACGCCGCACCACGGCATAAGCTCTGCTGATCTCTGATCAGTAGAGCTAAAAATTAGTAATATGCAACAACAATTTCTTGAATAGCAATTATTTGCAAATTATCTAGATTAACTAACGGGACGCTGTTGTTTTGAAGAAATCAAGTCAACAAAGTTCACTACATGTAGCGTTCCGCCAATTAGAAAGAAAGAGTGAACTAAAATAAAAAACAATCTAGACCAACGCAGACCTCCTAGTCCCATCATTCGCTGCATTCCCACGCCCATCTGCTCTCTAGGTCCCTGATTTTGACCTCCATATCCTGGGGCACTGCCAAGTAGACCAGGCCCCATCTGCCCACGACCACCTCCACCTCTGTTCCGGTTCATCATGGTGACTGAATGGTATTATATCTATAAAATCAATTGATAAGAATGTAAACGTATGGCAAATGACCATGCATTACTGACAATGTATTTGAGCTACATTTATGATGATTCTCACAGCTACACTCAGCAATTTGTTTCACCCTTTTGGGAGCACAGGTCTTTGTTGGGAACTAAAAAAATCAAATAAAAAATCAAATAAAAAATAAATCAAAATATTTTAAGTTTTCCTGAAAAAAATGTCCCAGAGTATCGTAGTTATAGACAAGGTTTGCAGCTCTCTCTGGTCAACATTTGACACCTAACTGTTTTCATCAATTATTTCACTGGCCAAATTCCGAGAATTAGCCACAAATCTGGGCTGGTTGAAACCGCAGATGTATGTCATTCTTGAAACTGAAAACCGAAAACAATTTGATCAAACTGTTTTTCTGTGACAAGTCAAAATGCTTCGAAAAACGCGATTTCCAATTAGGTATACATGACTGTAGAACAAAATAAAGCACATATTCACAGCTACTGGTGGTGATTCCCAGTGTCAATCAATCCAATCCGAGGGGATTGCAACAACGGAACAAGTAATAAACATAAATATAACGCTTACATTTTTTTAAATTGCTGTATTTGACGAGAAATCGTCAGTTTATAATATTCAAATCACCATCTGCTGCAATTGTTTTGAATAGTCATGATCATCTGCGACGCTTGCTTTTTTATCTTTTCCCATTGTCTTTAAAAGGCAAGCGTCATATATGATCAAGATTCTATTGAATCCTCCCACTTAAGTTTTTCAAAATTTGATTGGCCGAGGAAGATTTGGGGTGCCAATCTTCAACTGAAGAAACACTAGGTGTTAAGAATTTGTATACCGTGTGAAATATACCCCCGTAACGAGCCCCTCTATGCAGGAATTAAGCAACGCGGCAGATTAGTGTGAAATACACATCAATGTGTAAATCAGTTATTGAGATTGTGTTGTCGCTTTGTATATCGGTCGGTGTGTCATGGTGACCCAAGATAATCTTCTGTTCAATAATTAAAAATCATGATGCAACACTTGACCTAGTACTGTATGCATATTATCCAATCAAATAACCAACGTATTTTTATCAGCCAATGAAACAACTCCCGTTCATTACCACGTGGTAAAGTGAAAAATGGCGATTCAATCGAACCTATTTGTAAACAAGAAGGGCAATTAAACGATTATGGCAATTTGACGGCGTTGTTTGATGAGCAAAGAGACTATCGATGCACGTCGTAATGAATAGGTGTGAATCCGAGATCAAAGACGGAATGGCGTATTTTTGTTTTGAAGCATGTTTGCCATTTTATCCAAGACCTGCTTCGACCTTGGCTAATTTCGATAATTATTTGAAGAATTGGCATCTCAGAAAGAAAACAAGAGGCCCAAGAGGGCCTGTGAACGCTCTACTGGCTGTTATACCATTGATGAATAGAGTCGTACTACATGGTGTCTAGAGTGTACACAAGGTTTTTCAAGTATTTGACCTAGTGACCTAGTTTTTGACCCCATGAGACCCATTTTCGAACTTGACCAAAATATAATTAAGACAACATTTCGACAAAGTTTCATCAAGATCGGGTCAGAAATATGGCCTCTAGAGTGTACTAGTGACCTAGTTTTAGACCCTGTGTGACCCTGTGTGACTCATTTTCGAACTTTAGCAAGCTATAATTGAGACAAATATTCTGACAAAATTGCATCAAGATCGGGTCAAAAATATGGCCTCTAGAGTGTACACACGGTTTTTCCAAAGTTTGACCTAGTGACCTAGTTTTTAACACCATGTGACTCATTTTTGAACTTGACCAAGATATAATTAAGACAAACATTTTGACAAAGAGTGTACACAAGGTTTTTCCAATATTTGACCTAGTGACCTAGTTTTTAACCCCATGTGACCCATTTTCAAACTTGACCAAGATATAATTAAGACAAACATTCTGACAAAGTTGCATCAAGCTCGGGTCAAAAATATGGCCTCTAGAGTGTACACAAGGTTTTTCCAATATTTGACCTAGTGACCTAGTTTTTAACTTCATGTGACCCATTTCCGAACTTGATCAAGATATAATTAAGATAAACAATTTGACAAAATTTCATCAAGATTGGGTAACAAATATGACCTCTAGAGTGTACACAAGTTTGTTCAAATATTTGACCTAGTGACCTAGTTTTTGACCCCACATGACCCATTTTTGAACTTGACCGAGATTTCATTGAGACAAACATTCTGACAAAGTGTCATCAAGATCAGGTCAAAAATATGGCCTCTATAGTGTACACACGGTTTTTCCAAAGTTTGACCTAGTGACCTAGTTTTTAACACCATGTGACCCATTTTTGAACTTGACCAAGATATAATTAAGACAAACATTTTGACAAAGTTTCATCAAGATTGGGTCAGAATCACGGCTTCTAGAGTGTACACAAGGTTTTTCAAGTATTTGACCTAGTGACCTAGTTTTTAACCCCATGTGACCCATTTTCAAACTTGACCAAGATATAATTAAGACAAACATTCTGACAAAGTTGCATCAATCTCGGGTCAAAAATATGGCCTCTAGAGTGTACACAAGGTTTTTCCAATGTTTGACCTAGTGACCTAGTTTTTGACCCCACATGACCCATTTTCGAACTTGACCGAGATTTCATTGAGACAAACAATTAAGATAAACATTCTGACAAAGTTGCGCAAGCTCGGGTCAAAAATATGGCCTCTAGAGTGTACACAAGGTTTTTCCAATATTTGACCTAGTGACCTAGTTTTTAACTTCATGTGACCCATTTTCGAACTTAAAGATATAATTAAGATAAACAATTTGACGAAGTTTCATCAAGATTGGGTAACAAATATGACCTCTAGAGTGTACACAGGTTTTTTCAAGTATTTGACCTAGTGACCTAGTTTTTGATCCCACATGACCCATTTTTGAACTTGACCAAGATTTCATTAAGACAAACATTCTGACAAAGTTTCATCAAGATCAAGTCAAAAATATGGCCTCTAGAGTGTACACACGTTTTTTCCAAAGTTTGACCTAGTGACCTAGTTTTTAACACCATGTGACCCATTTTTGAACTTGACCAAGATATAATTAAGACAAACATTTTGACAAAGATTCATCAAGATTGGGTCAGAAATACGGCTTCTAGAGTGTACACAAGGTTTTTCAAGTATTTGACCTAGTGACCTAGTTTTTAACCCCATGTGACCCATTTTCAAACTTGACCAAGATATAATTAAGACAAACATTCTGACAAAGTTGCATCAAGCTGGGGTCAAAATTATGGCCTTTAGAGTGTACACAAGGTTTTTCCAATATTTGACCTAGTGACCTAGTTTTTGACCCCACATGACCCATTTTCGAACTTGACCGAGATTTCATTGAGACAAACATTCTGACAAAGTTTCATGATGATTGCATCAGAAATGTGGCCTCTAGAGTGTACACAAGCAAAAGTTAACGGACGGACGACGGACGGACGACGGAAGACGGACAACACACCATCCCATAAGCTCTGCTGGCCCTTGGCCAGTAGAGCTAAAAACAACTACATACCAGTCAGATATAGGCATAAACCGTGCTAATAATTTCCAACACAGAAAAATGAGCCTGCTGATTTATCTATGTGAAGTCTATAACGAAAGTGAAAGTAGGAAAACACTTCTGTTTGACCTAATGCATCTTTCTTTCTTTTTTTATCTGGTGTAGTCTATAACAAAAGTAGAAAAAAGTTTTGTTTATCTACCTGCCCTTTTGTAATTACTGCACTTGGAGCATCATGTACATGTGATAAATCATTGTTCAGAACAAATTGAAAAGAAAAAAGTTGTTGTTTTTAGTTTTTGCATAAAAAGTTTAAGGTTAGGCGCCTTGAAATAGGGTCTGTCGGGTTATCTGAACCACACCTACTTTTTTATTTGGCCTAACTGGGTACGAAATGTCCAGGTAAGAAACGTCCAAAGGCAAAGTATGAAACGTCCAATGGCCAAGGTACAAAACGTCCAACTCATTGGACATTTCGTACCCAAAAATTGGTATGAAACATCCAGGGTACTAAACGTCCAAGGTACAGAACGTCCATAATTCAAAATACTTATATATAAAATAATACTTGTGTTTATTGTGAACTGACCGACTCCTTTAAAACGCCACCGACACCAGTCCTCTTTTTGCGAATAAAACAAATCTAATTATTCAGACAATAGTAATTAACATTATGATTTGATCAAATTTAGAAATTATAGTTAGTTCTCAACCTTAGAGATAGGTATATATTATGGCCTTTAACTATATAAAATGTACAATATTATTCAACGTCTTATTATTCAACGTCTACTCGTCGGGGGCCACTTTCCGTCACTTATGTAAACTTAAACTAATTTTTCAGACAAATCTATGTATCCTGACAATTTTTACTCTATTTTCTATTAGGTTACCTCTTCCTGGAAATTCGATACCAAAGAATTTTGTTTTATATAAATCATAGAAGTGGCACGTGACTTTTTTATAAATAGACTAAAACTGAGAAATCATTTTGTTTACAAGCCCAGTTTCCGTCATGTATTTTATCGAGTGATAGATTCAACTAGGTCAACATACAGTAAACTTTTATGATTTGCAAGTCTATTCAACAATTTCATTGTGAAAATGGTATGTTTGCATTGTTCCATCAGTCACATTGATCATTATAACAATGCGCCTGGTAACGTCAATGTAAAATGTTCAACGGCGACAATTTACAGTAACTCTGTGTAAATCAAACAGATACAGGTTGTACGAGTTGCTTCTCTTTGGTTAAACTATATAATCACGGGCCAGTGTTCATTCTGGAGGGCGACATCGGCGACAAAGGCGCTTTTTCCTCCGTGACTTCGCTTTTTTTTTAGCCGACGGCGAAGTTTGTCGCCTTCAGATTGACCACTTCGCTTTTTTCCCACCCTCAAGCGAAGTGTCACCAGTCTTTTAATTGACCTGTTGTTTATGTCTCAGGACAGGTGTTGACATCTCTGGGAAGGGATTATGCTAATTGCTTTGATCGATCACAGCAGAAAGCCCGCGGGGAGCATACTTTCCTACAACTACGATATCCACCGAGGCAATTTTCGCACCTCGCCATTTTTTGTTTACAAATTAGACTGTACAGAGAATACACACGCCTTATCCAATGAGATTGCGTATAGCTGAACAATTGACCAATCGTAGGTTCCGTTACAGTGAGACAAGTGCGTGTTAAAAACGTGATCGAAACGAAACAACAATCTGAAGTTAATTGACCTGAGGTGATTAAATGATACCACCGAATAATGATTAGCGTTGTGTTTTCTTAATTGTTTGATAAAACGGACCTTTTGCATTCCAAACAAACAAATGCATGAAAAATAGTTAATAACAGATGATATTTCTACTGAATTTTCGGCAATATTTTACTTCCGGAAAAGTGCGGTGTCATAGTAGTTCGGATAGGTACATAAGTTTGGATGGAGGAAAAACATTTTTTTATTAAATATTGTTTTTAGCTAATACAAATTGGGAAAAAAAACACATACATTGGTCTTATCGGTCTTAATGAGGAATAAGCCTTTTAGGAAAAAGTTTGAGAATCATAATTACACCCTTCATAGAACTCCATACAAATTGATAGAAATATGAATAAATAAAGATACAAGCAATATATTTATATTAATTCTTCTCTCAGTCCTTCCTTTTATAGTTACAGTATAATAAGTAAAGAGTGCCTGTGAGTCTGAATAAAATTAATAAACACATTTAATTTGAAACAGCTAGCATGCTCTTAAATAATCAAAAGTTATAACCAATAGGGTGTATACATGTATATCAGTTAATAATTAAAAATAACCGATTGCGCGCTAGATCCAGGCCTAGATTGAACCCTGACTGGCTATTTTAACTGCGTACACTGAAGAGTGATAAAAATATGACGTCATTACAGTGTTCTTTTTTTAATAGTTTATTATGCGGCAGTATGCGCGCGCATCCCCAACGCCATATTAGGAAGTAAACACATTTATCTGAGAAATCCTTTTCGTTTTTGTACCGCTTATTTACTTTTTGGTTGTTTTTCCTGTTTCCAATCTTCAGTTATAAACTTCTGACAAAAAGTGACATGGCGTAAGTAATTTGCAGTGTAAAAACGTTTTTTAAATGAGAATGACGGAAATTGGGCTTGGACGGAAACTGGCCTCCAACGAGGGTATCTAGTCATTTCGTAACCATACCTTTTCGTAACCGTACAATCTTGGTTGAATCGTAACCATTGCGTTAGTCATATCGTAACCATTCAAAATCATTAAGTCAAATCGTAACCATCAGTCGCATAATAAATAATATTATTAATTTTAAGTATAAGTGTCCGAGACGTAATCGTTACCTGGTTAGGCTAGACAGTGAATCAGTTGTTAGAATGTCAACAGTTTTACATGAGAAAGGTGTGACATTCCTAAAATAATAATCAAAGTCCTGCTAATTGAATGGCTAATTATCCCTTCTCAAATGAGCGGTCTCGTTTTATGTACCGTATGACACATTCCATAGTGCATATTTTCAAACGATGCGTACATTCAAAAAAAAAAAGAGAAGAAAACTAAAATAATTCATATTTTATGGAACTTTATTGCATTTCATCGAGGCACATGATTTTGTATTTGTAAGCTAAGGAATTGTTTCAGTTTATTTACATATACACGCTACTCTTTAAGACAAATATAATTATATTGTTTGTACAAACCTACAAATAATTATCAAAATAATATAGTTCAAACATGTGTTTAAATGCAATTATTATGTATATATCATTTATAGTGCTAATCTGTCGGATTTATTGCAATTATTATTATCACCTCCGTTCCTGACTTTATTGTTTTATTTATTACACCTTAGGTACACATAATACCTGCAATTTAATTATTCACAAAACTAACCTCAAAAAAGTAAATATGCATCATATAGTGCAGTATACTTCGTATGAAATAAATATTAGTTTTATACGATCTTTTGAAGGGACAACGGACAGGGGAATCAACTCAACACCATTGTTTAAACTACATACTAAAATAATAATTAAAACATTTGAATTGTACAAAGATATTTATTCACATTTTTAAATCCTAAATTCAAAGGTTAATATTTGACTAATGGATTTTTGAACGGTTACGATATGACTAACAGAATGGTTACGATTCGACCAAGATAGTGAGGTTACGAAAAGGTAAGGTTACGAAATGACCATAATTCCCAACGAGTAGGCACTCTGAAATGCACAGTAGACGATATATTGTCTGTGAGATGTCTTATTTCTTTAATATACTTCTATCTATCATCTCTTATTTCATCTTCTTAGCATTATAGTTAGGTCATTTCAAATGCGTCATGGTCAAAGATGACAGTTCAACGTACACATGTAGATGTAGGCGATTTTCAAATTGACCAAATCTACCAGTGTGATTTTTATACAGACACCGGAAGAAAATGTAAAACAAAACCCGATGCCTGTTGGACTGTTCATTATAAAGTATAATGTCAATAAGTTGTCACATTCGACAAACATGCTATTTTTCAATCGATTATGTATGTAAGAAATTGATTTACAACCATTAAATGAAGATGTTCGTGAGTTAGAAATCTCTGTTTGGTCGGTCTGTGCGGTCCCTGTCCACATTTATCACCGGTTGCGTCGAGAATAATAATTTGCATTTTACCGAAATAGAGTTCGAATAGGCAGGGGCGTAGCTAGACCTTTTTCGATGTGCAGGCTATTTTTAGTGGGTCCGGGCATGCTTCTCCGGAAAGTTTTGAAAACGTAGGATGTCTCTGGTGCGTTTTGGCGTATATTTCGATATTTTAAACAAAATCACACTTCAAAATTCAACAAATTCATACACTATTATTTCATTGTTATATTTTTCAACCATGCATGAGAAAATTATGTGCAGGCCCGGGCCTTAATCCACTCCTCGTGAAATCAAGAATACCGCTTTAACTGAATCTGGATACTCTTTAATTTGCGCAGTTCAAGTCAATAGCTTAAACTCCAAATTACAGGGTTAATTTAGATTTTTTTTACTACTCCAGGACTGGCATTAGCCGTGTGTCAGCGACACAGCCAAACGATCTTTATTATTGAGAGTTCCGAAAAAACTTGAAAAAGGGTGAAAGAATGATCCAAATCGGATGATAAACAAAGAAGATATGATCATGTGAAGGTTCTGTTGAAACGGATGTGGAAGCCGTCATTTTGAGAGCTATGACATCACAGTTCTAAATGCCCATACATGGAATATTTATAAATATGAAAAATTGCTAATTTATAGGTAGAAATATAAAGCAAAGGTATGAAAAGTATGTATACTTAATGGCAATATTGCTTTATATGACTTGTAAAGGATTTTGGTTTTGAATTCATTTGCGGTGATTTTCTTAGCTTTAAATGATACTATCAATATTGCATATATGATAATTTGGAACTATGACATCATAGTTCTCAAAATGGTAGCTCCCATATCCGTTTTAGAACAATCTTTAAATGGTCATATCTTTTTTGTTTATTATCCGATTTTGATAATTCTTAAACCTTTCTAAGTTTTTCAGACTGATTAGCACTCAATAATTGAGCTTGTTTGGCTGTGTCGCTACATCCCTTTAAGTACCACCATAGACACAATTTTAATTCCTATTAGGTATGAGATACAAATGACAATTTAAAAAATATATAAAACAAGTATAATATATAGTATACCATCAGAAATAAGTTTACAGTTACTAGTATAGTCACCGGGAACAGATGAGGAGGCGACATATGGAATGCAGATTACATACATTCTCTGCGTCAGCAGCAACGTCTCAATTTTAATAATCTCAACAATAGAATCAAAATCACGTAAGTGTCCTAATTGAGACGTGTTGCATGAGTACATGTTGTTGTTTCTTCGACATATTTTGCTTTCGAATCTTAAATATTCTGCGCCACCACCCCACCTCCTCCGCCCTAAGGGACCAGGTGATATTTATCGGGGGGTTGGGACCGGTGCAAAATGGCGTGGAACGGGTACTTTTTTTGTCGCGACAAACCATGGGACGATACTTTTTTCCAGCTTGCTTGCCATGGGATTTACACTTTTCTATATGTCTTTTATTTTGCCAAAACGTTCGATACAAATACTGAAGCAATGATCTTAGATCATAAAAGGGTGCTTATGGACCAGGCACTATTTATTTGGGCGTTGGAACCGGTGCAAAATGGCATGGGACTAGTAGTTTTTTTGTAGCGACAAACCATGCATGGGACGATACCTTTTTTTGTTTGCCTTGGGTTGTACAGTTGTTTTATATAACCTCTTTATTTGCACCGGTCCCAACCCCCGATAACTATTGCATGATCCCTAAAGCTAAAACCACCTTAAAAATCTTAAACGCACGCCAGCATTGACCCCGCGCCACCACCACTACCACCACCACTACAACCACCACACCGTTGAAACAGTCGGCTCCCCGACACACCGTTGAAACAGTCGGCTCCCCGACGAAGTTAACAGGATTGAGTTCATGCTCCAGGTCCATGCATGAAGAGTACCGGGTTTGTATTTCTGATGGTGTTTTGTTTCACTTTATGATCATGCTCTGTCCTCCAATTTCACAGATTTTGTCTTTCATCCGTTATAAACTTACTCCATTGGCATATATTGTCTATGGTTACTCGGACCATTTATTAAACTATACAGAAATACACTCAGTTCATTTGAAAACGCAGCACCTGGTATTTTTTTTAATTTCTAGAGATGTTACAGATGTTAAAGTTAACTGTGTTTTATCTGAAAGAAGTTAAGCAACTCTTATGCAACTGCTTATCGCCATGTGTTAACATTAGGGACAAATAGACTTGTGTACTAACATAAAATATAAACAAAAAGAGCGCGGACTGAAAATAACCGAAAATCAAAAAGGGTGCGTTTTTAAATGTACTCAGTATATGACTCCTGGTGCAACGTAGTGAGATCTTCTGTGGGCGAATTTTCATGTTCAAATTGAAAATTGAAGAAGCGGGCATAAATACGGCTTATGTGGAAATTTTTAGATCTTAAAGCTACAGGCGCTATACTTAAACTGATACTAACTCATGAATATGAATAAGTCGTGTCCATCGCCATCAGCACTGAGGCGGTAATACATACATACATGTGTATTTGTATTTAGTATGTCTTATACTAAATACAAATACACACATATATTAAAACATGTTCTGGAGAAGAGCATGAGAAATATTTAGGTATGCGTAAACAAATGTAAGGATAATTACGTATATATGATTGAAAGTAAGTATAGCACACATGTTGTTCACACTTCACTGGTATAGCTCGAAACACGAATAAATATTATGTATAGTACATGATCCATCTATGACCTATATAGATAACTCTATGGTGTGATTGCACGAGCTTCACAAATACCAATACCATAATACATATTTGCATTGTAAACACACGGCATTCTGAAACAGTGTTGGGTTGTATGGAAGGGTATCAGGGTCAAAAGTCTTAATGTGTTAATTGTGTTTCTGCAATGTCTCATGTGTGTAAATTTTGCAGATTAGTTTTTTCTTTGTAGCAAATGCAACATTACAACTGTGCAACTTTCAAACGCTAAACGTCTTAATGTGTCTAGTGATATCCCATGTGTATAAACATGTGGTACCTCTTACTTCTTTGTGATAAATGCAAACATGCAACATTGCTACTTCTGAGTTCCAGTTGTCTTAGTTTGTAATGTGTCCATTGTACAACATCCAAGTTGCATACTTACCAACATCGTCGGATACCCCCGTGTGATAACAGACGAATCACACGGGGGTATCCGACGATGACTACCAATTTAGAGTTGCAAATACGACACAACAAACTTGAAACGACAAGATTCACAGTGTTTATTGCTCCCACTACCAAGTTAGGCAAATTACGAATTACGCACTTCTAAATGTGTAATACTCATTAGGAACTTCTCAATTTGTAATAGTCATTGCACATTATGACAACAGGTGGCGGTAAATTGAACTATTGAAATAATTACTGATCCCTTCATTACCTCGTAACTGGCTAGTCTGGTACCCTTTCCCTACTGCGCTCGAATTAGGCATTGTGGGTAAAAGTGTCAACAAGTTGTTGTTAAATTTCATAGAGTAATTGTGTTGAAAAAATAGTTTCACTCGTACCTGACATACAACAGATGTGACCGAGGTGAGGATTCGATGCAATACGAATAATAATAATAAATAATAATAATTATTATTATTATTATTATTACCTGGACTACAAGTGTTTTCAGTTGAATACAGTGTTTGTACTGCCGTGTCATATCCCCGTCATATAAAGCCCTGGTACAGGTAACAGCGATAATATACGGCTTCCAAATTGAAATGTATTTCATAAAAAAATGAGTTGTCCGGAACGCGACTTGAACCATGGACCTTGTATAGCTTTATGTAAACACGCCTACAAAGAAGAAACCGATTTAAATATAGGGTCTGTAGCTTTAAGATGGAAAGGAGATGCTCACTATGGAAGAACGGGTTCGTGTGTGCCGTCCGGAGCTTAAATTGCTAGACGTTTTGATGTGTTAACGCTGTAAACGTTGACTGCCATTTCATCAAGAGTGTTTCAATTAATGCTCCTACCCGTGTCGGATTGGTAATCATCTAGAGCAAGGTGAAGTTTGGAGGTACCAGGAAGATGCACACCAAAAGTATTTGAAGTATGATTTCCAGGGCTCTCAGTCATCAGAATGTGGCCCCCGTTACCCCTCTCAAAAAGCATGCTTTTTCCCTCCCAGTTCTCATCCAAAAATTCCCATTTGAAAGAAAACTGTATTGTCATGAAAATGATTAGTCAAAATACATTGTAGCTTTAAAAAGTTGACTATCAACACTAAGAGCTACGTTCAGTTGCGGTGACATTGTTTGTCCTCGTTTAAGAGTAAGTACTGTACTATTTGTTTCGTACCCATAAATGAAATAGAGTAACACCGTTACTGTCGCTAAAATCGATGAGCTAGAGTTACGGGACTTTAAAGTTTTCAAGTATAAAGCGTTTCCGCTTAACTTCTGCTACATTTTTCTTCAGATTGTCATGAACCTTGGTATAATGTGTCAGTATAATGTCTATTAGTACACATTTCGCAAACGTTCCTGAATGTTTGTTGGCGGAGTTACGTGACTTTGACGTAAAACATCATTTATTCAAACAGACAAATGCTGGCTGGACACTGGTTCAGTATTTGGCTGTACCTGGGAATAATGGCTAAATACACGTTGTTAACCTGCATGTTATTGGTTGCAGCTCGTTTTACGACGTTCATGAAACATGGTAGTAATTATCAGTAAGCTGTTGTCAGGGGTGATCTTTGACACGAGTTCGTTTTTAATGTGTAAAGAATAAAGGTCCCCTCAACATTTCCTGCATCAAAACATGCTACACATTGTACTTATAAGACGGACAATTGTGTCCACTAATCTATCTATCTATCTATCTATCATCTATCTATCTATCTATCTATCTATCTACCTACCTACCTACCTACCTACCTACCTACCTACCTACCTACCTACCTACCTACCTATCTATCTATCTATCTATCTATCTATCTATCTATCTATGTTGTACTGCCGACTCCTTTTTCAAGTGTTACAGGCAGGAATAAGTGCACGCCGTTAGTAAGAAGTGAGAGGATAAAAATTGACAATAAAGGGTTTTATTAATAATAGTGAGAAAGGAAACAAGATGTGTTTGGTTAGGTTAGTGAGACTAAAAAGTGAAAGATAAAAGTTGAAAGATAAAAAAAGTGCGCTGGCCTAGTACTGGACTGTAGCCACAGCCTGCTTGAACGAGTCAAGATCAGGGCCTGGGATGGTCACAATGTGACTTGGCAGTTGATTCAAGAGTACAGTCGAATGTGGAAAAAATAATATTTCTGATAGTCATTGGAGACGTGGATCTGCCTAAAGCTTAATTGGTGCATAGATTTTGTCATTCTGAGGGTTTTCTGAATATAATTAGGCAAATTAATAGCAACATGACCATGGTATATCTTAAAGAACATAACACGTCTTGCGTCAAGTCTCCTGTATTCAAGCGTTCTCCAGCCCAGACTTTCCTGCATAGCAGTGACACTTGAGTAAGGCGAGAAGTCGTGCTCTGTATGCGGATCTGGAACTTGCAGCAATATATAAGGACCTTGCAGCAATGAATCTCTCTGAAAAGTACTTCCGCATGATGATATTGTCAGGTTTTTCATTTTCAATGCTCTGCCACAGAGTAAGGACAAAATCAGCTTAAACATGCACCCACCACGCCTGGAAGTCCAATCGCCAAGGCCGATTTTGAACCAGAAAAAAATGTAAAAAATTGGTGCAGTCATGATACTATATACTTTGTACGTTTAAAACTTTGCCTTTTTATAAAAAATAGGCTAAAATTCCCGTTTATGATTAAGATTAGTAATAACAAAATTGACAAGATAAGCCACATATTGTATGTGGAGTGCGTGGTCCAGTGGTACAGCGCCGAACTCCAGATCGTGGTGGGTTCGATCCTCGCCGCGGCCACGTTATTTATCCTCGAGCAAGATAATTAATCCACATTGCTTAGTACTGGTTCTACCCAGGAAGCCATTGAGAGTGATTAATCTCAGTTGCAAGAACTTGTTTCGCAATCGATGTAAAAATAAATATGTTTAAACTATTGTATAACTAGGACTATCCGACGGTTAGAGGTCCTCCCATTTTGAAGTTTACCACCGAAAGACTTTTCAAATGCAACACTTTTATACTTGGAATATTTTCATTAAAAAATTAATTTGCTATAGTTTTGATATATTTGCTATATGTTATATTTCCTAAATTACTGGGAAGAGTCTTCAAGTTCACCTTTTTAAGATAAAAATCATCGAACCGTGACTGCGGCTATATATGTTGTAAAAAGCATGTATATCACGGGGGCGCTACAGGTAAGTACATTATTCAGGAAAAAATACTGTTTTGTTCTATTGGTAAATTTAGACTTAAAAACAAAGATTTTATTTAAATTGTCCCGATTTCCTGACTATAGCATGCAGTAGGCCGTCGTTGTTGTGCTGCGGCGCGGTAAGTCAGAATAAAGTCTGCCATGTCAGCTTTAAAATATAAAATACATAGATAAGCTTTCAAAGGACCTAAACTTACGCGTGGTAGAGATTGATTACTCCATTTGTTAAATTATTTAAACGGGCCGTCCCCATGTTGACTATGCTGCGTGTGTGTTTTATAAAATGAATAAAAACAACAATAACGCAACAATAAATTCGTAAAATATTTCAATTACTGATCGGTAAATTTGGTAGCCTGGTTCCCTGGCCCACAATGCTTTGCACAGTAGGCCAGGTATTCACTGTAGAATGGCGATTTCTACACATAAATCCAAGATGGCTGCTCATCCAGAAAAATGCTATTGAAAATGTAAACATTGACCGATTGAGAGTTATTCTACTGTTTCATTTCTGTTATTTCGATCGATTTCATTACGAAAACATATTTTTAAATGGGCCGTGAGCTCATTTTGTTGTGATATAGCGTTAATGTTGTCAAATCAACTTCGACTCTGTGTGTGTTGCGTAAAAGATGGGTGGGGTATCATTGGTAAACATAGACCGACTGGGAATTATTCTACTGTGTCATGGCGAATATTTTATGGCTTTCATAACGAAAACATATTTCCAAATGAACCATGAGCTCGTTTTATTGTGATACAGCATTAATGTTGTCAAATAATCTATGACAATTTGTGTGTTGTGTAAAAGATGGGTGGGGTGTCTATTGTAAACACAGACCTGTCGGGAATTATTCTAATGTGTCAGTGCTCACGGAATATATTTTTACAGACAGGCCCTGAATTAATATTGACAGATCCTGAATTAATTGTATAGTAGAATATGGCAAAAAGGAACAAGCCACAACTAGACTTTGACAGGCCGGGCTTAGGGCTATCCTATTTGGTGAGTAGTGAGCACTGTGTGTCATGGCGAATATTTTAACAGACATATTTTTTAATGGACCCTCAGCTCGTTATTTTGTGATTCAGTGATTCAAGAATGACTGTGTGTACATAGAGTAAAGTAAAAGAAGTGGGGGCAGTACATAAAATACAGGTTACCATTATATTACAGTTCATAAAGGGACAAACAAAACAAACAAACAACAACGTCAGATAAATCAGACTAGGGGGAAAAGGTGGTGAGGGGTCGGCCCCGTATGTAAACAACGCCAAAACATGCTGCTGAACAAATGATATCTTTAAAGGGATGCAATCTTGAAGTCTTTATCAATTCACGCATTGAAATCAGCCGCCCAAAATTACTTTTGTATCCAATGTAACCAGGTAACAAATAACATACCCTATGGAAAACATTTGTGTTTTTAGGACATATCATATATGGCCCAAAACTAAAAACTTGTTCACACTGTCCATTTTTTGTACCCAGGCACAACTGGTTACATTGGATACCAAAAAAATACAATAAAAATAGCCCAACAATTTTTCATGAGTTCATTTCTTGTACCCAAACTAAGGTATGTCCTAAAACAATATTAATTATTAATGCAAGCATGTCCAATACTTTTGTATCCAATGTAACCAGGTAACAAATAACATACCCTGTGGAAAACATTTGTGTTTTTAGGACATATCTACAAAATTAGCCTTTCGATTTACTAATGATCCAGTATCAGTTGAACGTTAAATCTGCTTGCATATTTTTTAAATACAATTGTGAGTTTTTACTTTTCCTCGTTATTCTACCATAGGTTTAAGTATATCATTGGTGAAATGTAATCGACAGTTTATAGTTAAATATGCAAAAATAATTTGCTTCATACTGTTCTTATAATTAAATAAATTATTATATTAATGATTTAACAAATGCAAGTTATGTAGAAAAACTAAGAGGCTTCATACTGTTCTTACAATTAATATTAATTGAACAAATGCAAAATATGCAGAAAAACTAATGGGACGCCGCTAGTTTTTAAAAAAAAGAAATTGCTGTGTGTCCCTTTAATGGTAAGTCTCAATCACAAGCTAACATTTGAAATCAAAATGGATTTTCTTATTAACCCATTTGTACTTCAAAATGATGTCTAGTGCTAATTTCAAACACTGTAAGCGCTGACTTTCTGTGTAAACTATGATGATCTGGTTTAATCATTAAATTTTGTTTCCAGGACAACTGACGAACATTTTTTTATTTTAATATGTTTATAGGTTTCTGGGTTTACAAAAATTTACCGACAAAAAAAAGGAATGTTTGCAGACATTTGTATTGATTTAATTACTGATAAAAATAATCTTTGTTCTTTTTACAAGAAATTATATAAATGCATGACATATAACTATATATTATATACTTTCCAGTGAAACAGTGGATGTTATGATTAAATATATTATATTTTCATTGTTTATATTTTCACTCAAAATGACGTCATGCAACTGTTGACATTGTTGACGTCATTGAGGTCATTGTTTTGGTGCATTATATTATTTTGCTTAAATTTACAGGTTGTGAGTATATAATAAATTGAATATTTGTTGGTTTGTTGTGAATATAGGATTCATCTCGAAGTGAGAATATTGAAATATTTTAACTCGTGCTAAAGCACTCGTGAAAATATTTTTTTTTTTTACTTCTCGGTGAAAATATAGTTTTTTTCACTTCTCGGTGAAAATAAATCCTATATTCACTCAAAACAAACAAATACCCTCTATATGTTGCTAATGTCAGGTGCATGTGTACCCTAATATCAGTTGATGAATTGAATGTTGTTTAATGTCTCATCAACACCAGTGTTATGAAGAGCTGCCCCAGAGAGACAGAAAGGATACGTTGGAATCTGGGAACCTGCATACAAATCTATTTGGTTTAAACAATATCTATTCAAGAAATATGATGAACAATATGTCAAATATACATGTGCAGGATTTGAAAACAAGCTTTCGATGAAAAAGTATGTACATTCATGTCCTGTAAATTGATATCCTCAACTCTATTTGCTTCATACATGCTTAAATCTACATGACGGCAACATGTTTGTATTAAAAGTTTATTTGGTGTTTAACATAATTTTTCAGGACACTTTAAGCTATAAATGACATTCAGTTTTTAGTGGTTGAGGCTACCACCCAGGGCTTTTTTCCTGAAATTGTGAAGACTCCCTAGCCTGGCTATTTTATGGGGAAAAAATATATTTAAGGGTAGAACCAGTGTTGTATATATGGTACCTCTGTAAGAATCGACAGTTCTTCACTTACAAGTCAAACTCCCATTAAGATTCTAATCCACAGCAGTGAGATCAAACTCGGCATCTTTAGTATTCTTTATCTTCCCGACTACGGATGAACTCAGCAAAAGAAAATCTGACATCTAGAATGACCCAGACCTACTTACACACTTTTTTTATGTGGTTGGCATATATTTACTCGTTTTCTCCCTCCACATCTACCGGAAGACCAAAGAAACTACATTTTAAAAATTCTTCTATTGAACAAATATGTAGACAACACCGTCATATATTTGCATTTTTGAGGAAAAAAGTATTGATCAACAGAACTTAAATTAAACAAATTTGAGCCTAAATGTTAGAATTCGTCAGATTTTTTTTATTGACTTCATTAATTGATTGGTATGGTTGGATACAATTATAACATATTCAGTCACCATGGCGAGCGGACGAGTGGAATTGTCCTGCCCTGGACCATTACAACTGGTAAAGCACGTTGGAACCTGCGTCTTAATCTAATGTACTGTATTTGGAATGGCAAAGATGAGATGTCACTACAGAATAACAGTCTCCTCAAGAAGAGAAAGTGTCTTTATCCTATGTTTATATTTAAATGGTTGTCTATGACTGATATGTACAATATCCTGTCAGGCATTTACATCCAGCATTGGATAATTACACAAACATCATTTAACTACTAATATACCATCTGGACTGCTGTGAAAATGGATTTAGATAAAGCGCAAAGATGATGTGACCATGTCAGCTATAAAAGAGCTGTATCGCAGTGATGTCTCCCTGAAAAAAGAAAGGTGTATCCTTTGCATATTTAAACAATTGTTTCTGAGCCTTAGTATTCTGTCTACAATCAGCTTTGGATTGCAGTTCAAGTCTGTAAGCAGTAGAGTCGTTTCATTGTAAATTTAAAGGGACATATGGCAATTTTGATGTTTTTATATAAACTCCTGGCATCTCATGTTTGTTTAGTCATTTTATCAATTACAAGAATAGTATAAATCAAATATTTTTTGTATATTTCTAACTACTGTAAATATTGCACCAATATTATATTTAAACCTATGGTCGAATAACAGGAACTTAAAACTCAAAATTTCATATATAAATTGAGATGCTAATTTCAAAATTTGATAAACACTTCAAGACTGTTGTGTGTCCCTTTAAGACAATGACACTGAAGTGTATGCCAGAATGAAACTTGTTATATTGTGTTTATTTAGATGATTCTAATTCAAGGTAAGAATGGGTCACTTGGGGTGAAATTCAAAAAGGCATATGTTATTATTTATGGTGTATAAATTCAATATTCCACTAAATCTTTTAGAAAAATAGAAATCAGACATAGATACATTGTTGAATAAATATTGGTGTCAATCTTTGTGATTTAAATTAGTTAGATAAAGTTGCAGTATGTAAAATCAGAATCCCTCTGTAGAGCATTAGGATCAGTTCTTGTTTAAGCTAAGTGCAATTAAAAGTATTTAACTTGATCTTAGAAGGCTCAAACATAATGTGTTTACAAGTAGGTTAGATTTTAGTTGCTAGTAATTACTTACAATTGTCAAAAAAGTCTATTCTGTCTTCAACTGGTAACTTGGTAAGGAAATCCATGAGCAGATATAGGTGATGAAACATATTGTAGAAATAGCATGCTTATCCCAAATCACTATCCAATCGCAAATGCAGAACTTAAATACACAGTTGCGAGATGGATAGTTTCATGTGACAGCAAGAGGTCATGACTGTGTCCACTTCCTTTATGGTCTGGCACAAATGCTGGCTGCTGTTATCACCTAATGAGTATCTGTCTTGGTTTCTTGCTATACTAGGGTATGCAGATGCTAAAAATATAAAATGTATAGCAAGTATAGGTACATGTACATTATCACTGTGTAGATATTATTATGAAGAAAGAAACTCCATCCTGCTACTGTCAGGCGTGTAGCCAGGCATATGCCCGCACGCCCGGGCTTACAGTTCGCCAGAAATAAATAAAATAAAAATGGTCCAAATATGCAATCAAATCCGAAGTGGGGTTGGAGGTAAAATACTTCCAGCATAGGCGTTACGCCCTTATTTTCCCGATCTTAATTTGTTATAAAAAAATATAATGTTTCAATTTCAATTTCTTTATTGTGATTTTGGCCTCCGGCCCATAACACAATGCATTTTATATACAAACAAACAAATATACATGTATACTACTTGAACTGACTTTACATGTGTGCTTTCTTCTGCTTGAATTATACATACATTTAATCTAAGCTAAAAATCCTGAAATCTAACATACGATCGTCAAGCGCCTCCCTGACCAAGGAGTAGTTGCTACTTGGAACCCCATTGGGCGTACAGTTCAAATTCACCCAGCTACGCTACAGATACAGAGGCATACTGTAATATTGAATATACCATATGAAACGCTGTATAATGAACAGACGGCAATAGCATTCATTTAAAAATATTTTTATGTGATGACATCCATCAAAATATCCGCCATGACATAGTAAAATAATCGCGATGAGTCTATTATGTTTACAAATGATACCCCACCCATTGTTTACACAACACACATAAAGTCATAGTTGATTTGACAACATTAACGCTGTATCACAACAAAACAAGCATACTGCCCATTTTAAAACATGCATCCGTAATGAAATCCATCAAAATATCAGAAGTGGAACTGTAGAATAAATCCCAGTCGGTCAATGTTTACAACCACACCCCACCCATCTGTTTCCCAACACACATGCACTCACAGTCGATTTGATAAAATTAACGCGGTATCGCAACAAAACGAGCCTGTAGTTCGTTTTAAAATATGTTTCCGTAATAAAATGCATCGAGCTATCAGAAATGGCACAGTAGAATAACTCCCAATTGGTCAATGTTTACCTTTTCAACGGGTTTTCAACATGCGCCGCCATCTTGATTCTCTGTTGTAGAAATCGCCATTCGACGGTGAATACCTGGCCTACTGTGCAAAGCATTGTGGGCCAGGGAACCAGGCTATAAATTTGGTAGCCTGGTTCCCTGGCCCACAATGCTTTGCACAGTAGGCCAGGTATTCACTGTAGAATGGCGATTTCTACACATAAATCCAAGATGGCTGCTCATCCAGAAAAATGCTATTGAAAATGTAAACATTGACCGATTGAGAGTTATTCTACTGTTTCATTTCTGTTATTTCGATCGATTTCATTACGAAAACATATTTTTAAATGGGCCGTGAGCTCATTTTGTTGTGATATAGCGTTAATGTTGTCAAATCAACTTCGACTCTGTGTGTGTTGCGTAAAAGATGGGTGGGGTATCATTGGTAAACATAGACCGACTGGGAATTATTCTACTGTGTCATGGCGAATATTTTATGGCTTTCATAACGAAAACATATTTCCAAATGAACCATGAGCTCGTTTTATTGTGATACAGCATTAATGTTGTCAAATAATCTATGACAATTTGTGTGTTGTGTAAAAGATGGGTGGGGTGTCTATTGTAAACACAGACCTGTCGGGAATTATTCTAATGTGTCAGTGCTCACGGAATATATTTTTACAGACAGGCCCTGAATTAATATTGACAGATCCTGAATTAATTGTATAGTAGAATATGGCAAAAAGGAACAAGCCACAACTAGACTTTGACAGGCCGGGCTTAGGGCTATCCTATTTGGTGAGTAGTGAGCACTGTGTGTCATGGCGAATATTTTAACAGACATATTTTTTAATGGACCCTCAGCTCGTTATTTTGTGATTCAGTGATTCAAGAATGACTGTGTGTACATAGAGTAAAGTAAAAGAAGTGGGGGCAGTACATAAAATACAGGTTACCATTATATTACAGTTCATAAAGGGACAAACAAAACAAACAAACAACAACGTCAGATAAATCAGACTAGGGGGAAAAGGTGGTGAGGGGTCGGCCCCGTATGTAAACAACGCCAAAACATGCTGCTGAACAAATGATATCTTTAAAGGGATGCAATCTTGAAGTCTTTATCAATTCACGCATTGAAATCAGCCGCCCAAAATTACTTTTGTATCCAATGTAACCAGGTAACAAATAACATACCCTATGGAAAACATTTGTGTTTTTAGGACATATCATATATGGCCCAAAACTAAAAACTTGTTCACACTGTCCATTTTTTGTACCCAGGCACAACTGGTTACATTGGATACCAAAAAAATACAATAAAAATAGCCCAACAATTTTTCATGAGTTCATTTCTTGTACCCAAACTAAGGTATGTCCTAAAACAATATTAATTATTAATGCAAGCATGTCCAATACTTTTGTATCCAATGTAACCAGGTAACAAATAACATACCCTGTGGAAAACATTTGTGTTTTTAGGACATATCTACAAAATTAGCCTTTCGATTTACTAATGATCCAGTATCAGTTGAACGTTAAATCTGCTTGCATATTTTTTAAATACAATTGTGAGTTTTTACTTTTCCTCGTTATTCTACCATAGGTTTAAGTATATCATTGGTGAAATGTAATCGACAGTTTATAGTTAAATATGCAAAAATAATTTGCTTCATACTGTTCTTATAATTAAATAAATTATTATATTAATGATTTAACAAATGCAAGTTATGTAGAAAAACTAAGAGGCTTCATACTGTTCTTACAATTAATATTAATTGAACAAATGCAAAATATGCAGAAAAACTAATGGGACGCCGCTAGTTTTTAAAAAAAAGAAATTGCTGTGTGTCCCTTTAATGGTAAGTCTCAATCACAAGCTAACATTTGAAATCAAAATGGATTTTCTTATTAACCCATTTGTACTTCAAAATGATGTCTAGTGCTAATTTCAAACACTGTAAGCGCTGACTTTCTGTGTAAACTATGATGATCTGGTTTAATCATTAAATTTTGTTTCCAGGACAACTGACGAACATTTTTTTATTTTAATATGTTTATAGGTTTCTGGGTTTACAAAAATTTACCGACAAAAAAAAGGAATGTTTGCAGACATTTGTATTGATTTAATTACTGATAAAAATAATCTTTGTTCTTTTTACAAGAAATTATATAAATGCATGACATATAACTATATATTATATACTTTCCAGTGAAACAGTGGATGTTATGATTAAATATATTATATTTTCATTGTTTATATTTTCACTCAAAATGACGTCATGCAACTGTTGACATTGTTGACGTCATTGAGGTCATTGTTTTGGTGCATTATATTATTTTGCTTAAATTTACAGGTTGTGAGTATATAATAAATTGAATATTTGTTGGTTTGTTGTGAATATAGGATTCATCTCGAAGTGAGAATATTGAAATATTTTAACTCGTGCTAAAGCACTCGTGAAAATATTTTTTTTTTTTACTTCTCGGTGAAAATATAGTTTTTTTCACTTCTCGGTGAAAATAAATCCTATATTCACTCAAAACAAACAAATACCCTCTATATGTTGCTAATGTCAGGTGCATGTGTACCCTAATATCAGTTGATGAATTGAATGTTGTTTAATGTCTCATCAACACCAGTGTTATGAAGAGCTGCCCCAGAGAGACAGAAAGGATACGTTGGAATCTGGGAACCTGCATACAAATCTATTTGGTTTAAACAATATCTATTCAAGAAATATGATGAACAATATGTCAAATATACATGTGCAGGATTTGAAAACAAGCTTTCGATGAAAAAGTATGTACATTCATGTCCTGTAAATTGATATCCTCAACTCTATTTGCTTCATACATGCTTAAATCTACATGACGGCAACATGTTTGTATTAAAAGTTTATTTGGTGTTTAACATAATTTTTCAGGACACTTTAAGCTATAAATGACATTCAGTTTTTAGTGGTTGAGGCTACCACCCAGGGCTTTTTTCCTGAAATTGTGAAGACTCCCTAGCCTGGCTATTTTATGGGGAAAAAATATATTTAAGGGTAGAACCAGTGTTGTATATATGGTACCTCTGTAAGAATCGACAGTTCTTCACTTACAAGTCAAACTCCCATTAAGATTCTAATCCACAGCAGTGAGATCAAACTCGGCATCTTTAGTATTCTTTATCTTCCCGACTACGGATGAACTCAGCAAAAGAAAATCTGACATCTAGAATGACCCAGACCTACTTACACACTTTTTTTATGTGGTTGGCATATATTTACTCGTTTTCTCCCTCCACATCTACCGGAAGACCAAAGAAACTACATTTTAAAAATTCTTCTATTGAACAAATATGTAGACAACACCGTCATATATTTGCATTTTTGAGGAAAAAAGTATTGATCAACAGAACTTAAATTAAACAAATTTGAGCCTAAATGTTAGAATTCGTCAGATTTTTTTTATTGACTTCATTAATTGATTGGTATGGTTGGATACAATTATAACATATTCAGTCACCATGGCGAGCGGACGAGTGGAATTGTCCTGCCCTGGACCATTACAACTGGTAAAGCACGTTGGAACCTGCGTCTTAATCTAATGTACTGTATTTGGAATGGCAAAGATGAGATGTCACTACAGAATAACAGTCTCCTCAAGAAGAGAAAGTGTCTTTATCCTATGTTTATATTTAAATGGTTGTCTATGACTGATATGTACAATATCCTGTCAGGCATTTACATCCAGCATTGGATAATTACACAAACATCATTTAACTACTAATATACCATCTGGACTGCTGTGAAAATGGATTTAGATAAAGCGCAAAGATGATGTGACCATGTCAGCTATAAAAGAGCTGTATCGCAGTGATGTCTCCCTGAAAAAAGAAAGGTGTATCCTTTGCATATTTAAACAATTGTTTCTGAGCCTTAGTATTCTGTCTACAATCAGCTTTGGATTGCAGTTCAAGTCTGTAAGCAGTAGAGTCGTTTCATTGTAAATTTAAAGGGACATATGGCAATTTTGATGTTTTTATATAAACTCCTGGCATCTCATGTTTGTTTAGTCATTTTATCAATTACAAGAATAGTATAAATCAAATATTTTTTGTATATTTCTAACTACTGTAAATATTGCACCAATATTATATTTAAACCTATGGTCGAATAACAGGAACTTAAAACTCAAAATTTCATATATAAATTGAGATGCTAATTTCAAAATTTGATAAACACTTCAAGACTGTTGTGTGTCCCTTTAAGACAATGACACTGAAGTGTATGCCAGAATGAAACTTGTTATATTGTGTTTATTTAGATGATTCTAATTCAAGGTAAGAATGGGTCACTTGGGGTGAAATTCAAAAAGGCATATGTTATTATTTATGGTGTATAAATTCAATATTCCACTAAATCTTTTAGAAAAATAGAAATCAGACATAGATACATTGTTGAATAAATATTGGTGTCAATCTTTGTGATTTAAATTAGTTAGATAAAGTTGCAGTATGTAAAATCAGAATCCCTCTGTAGAGCATTAGGATCAGTTCTTGTTTAAGCTAAGTGCAATTAAAAGTATTTAACTTGATCTTAGAAGGCTCAAACATAATGTGTTTACAAGTAGGTTAGATTTTAGTTGCTAGTAATTACTTACAATTGTCAAAAAAGTCTATTCTGTCTTCAACTGGTAACTTGGTAAGGAAATCCATGAGCAGATATAGGTGATGAAACATATTGTAGAAATAGCATGCTTATCCCAAATCACTATCCAATCGCAAATGCAGAACTTAAATACACAGTTGCGAGATGGATAGTTTCATGTGACAGCAAGAGGTCATGACTGTGTCCACTTCCTTTATGGTCTGGCACAAATGCTGGCTGCTGTTATCACCTAATGAGTATCTGTCTTGGTTTCTTGCTATACTAGGGTATGCAGATGCTAAAAATATAAAATGTATAGCAAGTATAGGTACATGTACATTATCACTGTGTAGATATTATTATGAAGAAAGAAACTCCATCCTGCTACTGTCAGGCGTGTAGCCAGGCATATGCCCGCACGCCCGGGCTTACAGTTCGCCAGAAATAAATAAAATAAAAATGGTCCAAATATGCAATCAAATCCGAAGTGGGGTTGGAGGTAAAATACTTCCAGCATAGGCGTTACGCCCTTATTTTCCCGATCTTAATTTGTTATAAAAAAATATAATGTTTCAATTTCAATTTCTTTATTGTGATTTTGGCCTCCGGCCCATAACACAATGCATTTTATATACAAACAAACAAATATACATGTATACTACTTGAACTGACTTTACATGTGTGCTTTCTTCTGCTTGAATTATACATACATTTAATCTAAGCTAAAAATCCTGAAATCTAACATACGATCGTCAAGCGCCTCCCTGACCAAGGAGTAGTTGCTACTTGGAACCCCATTGGGCGTACAGTTCAAATTCACCCAGCTACGCTACAGATACAGAGGCATACTGTAATATTGAATATACCATATGAAACGCTGTATAATGAACAGACGGCAATAGCATTCATTTAAAAATATTTTTATGTGATGACATCCATCAAAATATCCGCCATGACATAGTAAAATAATCGCGATGAGTCTATTATGTTTACAAATGATACCCCACCCATTGTTTACACAACACACATAAAGTCATAGTTGATTTGACAACATTAACGCTGTATCACAACAAAACAAGCATACTGCCCATTTTAAAACATGCATCCGTAATGAAATCCATCAAAATATCAGAAGTGGAACTGTAGAATAAATCCCAGTCGGTCAATGTTTACAACCACACCCCACCCATCTGTTTCCCAACACACATGCACTCACAGTCGATTTGATAAAATTAACGCGGTATCGCAACAAAACGAGCCTGTAGTTCGTTTTAAAATATGTTTCCGTAATAAAATGCATCGAGCTATCAGAAATGGCACAGTAGAATAACTCCCAATTGGTCAATGTTTACCTTTTCAACGGGTTTTCAACATGCGCCGCCATCTTGATTCTCTGTTGTAGAAATCGCCATTCGACGGTGAATACCTGGCCTACTGTGCAAAGCATTGTGGGCCAGGGAACCAGGCTATAAATTTGGCCGCTCGTGCGGCACGCTCCAATTACCATCGACCAATCAAATCCTTTATTCTCAAAAAGTTCGGGAAATCCTTCCGGTCCATTCATAACTTTGGAAAAGAAGTAACGGGTTTGTTTACACAGGGAATTTTGAAAAAAAGATGACATCAACAAGGACGCAAAGTTCAGTGGAAGGACTTCCAAAGCAATTTGTTACTTCGCTACGAATTCTTTTCGATATATTAGACGAAGATCGGTCAGGCTACGTCCGTCTGTGCGACATTGAATCACGCTGGCACGATGAAGGTGTGAGGGGGCTGCCAAGTGGTGTAATTGACACTCTCAGAAGGGTCGCTCCCAGAAATGGAAAATTAAGTTTTGACAATTTCGTGACAGGATTAAAGCTTTCACTTTTGAAAAATCATCCACAAAGTTTGATTTCAGCACCTAGTCAGCATGGACCAGGCAAGGAGAATAAAGGTCACACAGAGACGGAGAAGCCTCCTAAGGCAAGAACTATTTCAGCACCACCAAAAATCTCATCAAAACCTGAAATTCGTCAATTAGATATCCATCACTCTAGCAATGCTGGTCACTCGGAAAGGAAACCATCTCAGCAAACATCTCGACAGAATGCTCAGAGAAGTCGACCCCAAATGGGCACTCAAGTTGTCTCTTCAAATAACACGGCAACGGTCAGACCAAATAATGTTCTTCAGGCGCATAATATTGAACTCAGGAATCAAATCTATAACCGCGATCAGTTACAACAACAAACCATGAAGCTGCAACCAAAGAGTGATGCTCCTGTTCATAGGGATAATGTAGATAGACGGTCCTTACCAGTAAATTTTAGCAATCAAACTGAGGACAAATACCACGTTAGAAAAGATCACCCAAATTCAAAAAAACATGCACAGGCTCAAACCCAAAGACCAAAAAGTGTTGAAATTCACAGATCACGGGATCCAAATATGATTTCTCGTTCAAATGAGTATCCTGTTCCACCTCACCGACCAGAAAAACCTCCTCCATATCGACCACCTGATCAAAGTCGTCCGGAGAGACCACCTCCTTACAAAAGATCAGTAGATCTTGAGGCACCACCAACCATTCCTCCTCGAAACGTGCAAGGACGAATCATGCATGAGTTAAAGAACTGGCAGAGAGAAAACATGACAGTTCCACATGGCAGAGACGGTCATCTGCATACCACTCACAGTGACTCGAAATTGTTGGAGACAAATCGCCTTTCTGGAAATGAAATTTATGGTAAGTATTCAGCGATTTTTTCACCCTTTTGGGAATGGTACAGGTGTTATAGTATTTCAGTTGGGGGGGAAATCGTGTTGTTTTGCCTTAAATTAGGAATATTTCACTATCAAAACAACAGCAATATTGTATGCTTTGACAGCTTAAATACTTTGCAAACAATTAGTTACCATGTATGCATTAGAACTCTTATAGTATTTCATTACCCTCACCTAAACGAATATATTTCCCACCTTCTGTTTAATGTTTCACTCTAATTATTTATTTATTTTGTCCACTCCAATTTTGGAAAAAACAAACTTTTTGCCATTGGGAATGGTACCCTTTTTCAGTACCGCTTATATAAGGGAAAAAAACACTGGTATTTGCTTGAGGTATAGACATTGACTGGCATGTACGCATCTTTCATTCATGCTTTCTCTCAAACAGGTCTTCTCACTAGTTAAATGCTGTATGCCCTTGATATAACCGTTATTAACCTAAATATTAATCTGAGTCTTCTCTGACCTTACCTGCCCTTTTTGTGATTTTTGATATTTCATCTGGCTGTGTATAAAGCCGCAAAAAAAATAATATTTAAAATTGTATATCAACTTATCTGTTAGAATCATCAATCTTCTATCATGCTTTTTTTATTCTGTACCTACTATGGACTGATGGAGCTATGAGTCTGCTAGACGATACCGAATATCAATTTTGCCTGTTTATACACTAATTTGTCTGGTTGTTGACTAGCTATGAACGTAATTTTATTTTCGCTATGTCAGACAACTGTACTATATTTGGAGAAGAACTTATTCATACATGTATGTATAAAGCTAAAGCAGATCTTTCATTCTAATCCTTTTATATTTTCAAATGTATTGAAGTAATCAAAATAAAATATATGTTAAACCGAATATGTTTACATTTATATACATGTAGATAAAAATTATGATATTTATTTTGGCAAAATATCATGTACATATAAATACACTGACATGTACACCAAAATGCAAATAAGACATTTTAAAACATTAAAGGAGCCATTTAAATCAGTAATTTGTATAAACTTACTATCACAGAAGTTTTTGTAAAGAGCACTCTTAAAAAAAGCATGATCTTTCTACCAAGGATTGCCCATAAGTCCTAAAGTTTATTTCCAAGGAGGTCCATATTCTTACTGTACTGTATTCTATACCTGTTGTAAGCAATTTGCTTCTAAGGTACTTCTTGATTATCTTCCTGGGTGGAACCAGTACTAAGCAATGCAGATAAAGTGTCATGCTCAGGGACACAACACATATGGTTATGGCGGGGATCGAATCCTACGACTTTTGGATCATGGGTCCAACGCTCTACCATAGACCACAACGCTCTACATTGAAACTGAGTGTTAACAGAAGTTGTCGTATTTGAGCTGAATTGTTACAATTGCTTGTAGCCCAAGGGATTAAAGTCCATGGATAAGAAAAATAATTTATGTCGACTTGGAACTGGAGATGCAGAGCAAAAAAATAATAATAAAAAATAGTTGGTTTGATATTTTCCCTACCTACCTATGAAAAAGGTCCCTACCCAGAACTTTTAACATGTTTAATAGTAATTCTTTAAAGGGACACTTGAGGTGCTAATTTTAATGTCTGATAAACATTACAAATTCTTCAAGATTGCTGTGTGTCCCTTTAAAAATAGTGCACAAAAAAGACCTACCTACCCACTTAAAAACATTATTTATAAGGATGACCCCACTAAATTTGTATTTATTAATGTTTATTAGAAATATTTATGTGGCTACTGTACAGCTTTGTACGCTTCCTTTTTCTTGTCTTGGTTGTATTGATAGGACTCATTGCAGCTAAAAACCACAAAGAGTTTTAATTCCTCATTGATCCCTTGCTTAAGCCTTGTGCCACGCTCGTAAAATGGCTGGCCTATTGTAACACATGTTTCACCTCTCAGTAATTATGTTCACAACTTGGCTGTTGTTATTTGTGTTTGTCAGTTAACTGTATTGATTAAGAAGTACGATAAAAGACTTAAAGATCGTTATTTCTTCAGTTTGACTCAAGAGCGACTTATGTTTTTCCTTAAGGCCCATTCAGGTAGCACAATTTGACCATAAAAGCCAATATTGGGGTAATGATCCAAACAAGATTTAATAAATGATTTGGCAGTAATGTTTTAACAGTTGAATTGTTTTTATTTGGAATATTATCAACATTTCGTACCGATAAGAAAATTAGTAGTTCAAATTACAATGCATAACGGCTTTTTGATAGCAATCCTGTAAACATGAACTTTTCAATGAGGGGTTTGTTTGTGTCGATTCCATGTCAATTTGTACAATGTGGGGTTTGTTTTGGGGTTATTCAATGTCAGCTTATTTCAATGTAAAGAGCTGAGCAGTCGTAGATTTTTGATAAAAGTAACATACAACATATGTATATATTGTCTTCAGTTTATTCGCTTCTTATAAAAAGTTTTTAAAGGGACCCTCGGCAATTTTAAAGTATTTATCAAACATTAAAATTAACACCTCAATGTATTAATCCGGTATGATTTTGACTTTAAATCTGCTTGCATCTATTAACCCTTAACCCGCTAAACACGACTATAATAGCCTTTGCGTCCATTGTAAACCCAGATCAGCCTGCGGGTAACTCAGGATCAGGGTTTACAATGTCTGGCTGCTGATCAGTCATTTCCCCCCAAAACACCCCTTTTTCACATAAGTGGAATGGTCTTAATTCAAAGAAAAAACAATCCATTATATATAATGTATCGGGTTAAGGGTTAAAATAGACTTAAAGGTAATTAATACAATTTGGAAATTTCTTCGCTGTTCTACCACTGGTTTAAATGTATTATTGGTGCAATATAATCAGAAATTAGTAAATTTATGCAAAAAGATTTTTTCTTTGAACTGTTCAGATAATTATTAATTATGATATGCAAATATGCAAGTTATGAAGAAAAACTAACAGGACGCTGCAAATTAAAAAAAAATCAAGCTTGCCATGTGTCCCTTTAAGACGTTGTAGGTGTATAATTATGACAGTGCTCCAAGAAAGTATAAATAATGCTTGGCAGACCCAGGAAGTCCATTCTCCAAGAAAGTTTTATCATGCGAAGCATTAAATTGTTTAATTGAGAATAACTAAAGGGGTGGGGTGGAGATATACCATGCTCTAACTTCCAATAAATGGAAGTTAGAGAACTGTATTCATTCTGACATGGTCAGTAAGTACACCATACTACAATACAGAAGAGTCTGTCGCAGTTCACTTGTTATTTGTAAACCTCCACTGAGATGAGCTAACTCATCTCACTTTTTAAATGAACCAACTCACTGAGTGAGACCAGACTATATCTATTACATAATGTTGCGATTGATCTGAGTGACATGGGAGTTTGGGTAAATGATCTGTATAACTGGAGAAACTTACATCAAGACAGTGACAGTCGCTGCCTTGCACATATGTCATTCAAGAAGTAATGCATTCTTTAGGTTGTTATTTATTAAAAATACCTGATACTTTCAATTTATGTATTTTTTTTTGAAAATCTGTCATGTGTAGCTAGTCATGTGATTTATGTACATGTAGCTCTTCAAAAAAATAGTCTTAATTTCTGAAAAGGACCTTGCAGGGTTCTCAATAAGAACCGGCCGCCGACCGAAATGACCGCTACAAATGTCATTTGGGCCGGTTCAAAATCATAAAAAAAAAAAGATGAGGACAGTGACATGGATAGATGGATAGTGTGTGTCATTAAACTTTGTAGAGAAAATGGAAAGTATTTGTTGTTGAATTTTGTAGTTATGTGGATATGTGGTGTTCAGAATACAATTTTCAAATGGATGTGTTGTTGAAGTTTGGTAAATAATTGTCAACATACTGCACTACCTCTAAATACAGATACAACTACTGCACAGTACTTGTATCTGCATATAGAGGAATATTGCTTATAAAATTGCACTTTAAAGTGTGATTTAAAAGGCATTCAAAATAGCCCAAAATGCAGGAAATGACGCGCTCAATTTCAAAAAAAATCGCGGGAGGACCCCGACCCCCAAACCTAGGCCTGTTACTTTTTCAAAAAGGCCTGTTCAACCAAAAGTTATTGAGAACCCTGCCTTGTATGATGGCTGATTTCATCCTTTATTAGACAGTCAGAGCTCTAACCTTAAACAGTTACACGTTGTATAACTGCTGGAAGTTATTAAAATGCCAAATTATTATCTCCCTTTGGTTTAGAGTAGCAGATACTTTTCCCTAATAACCATTTGTAACCTGAATCAGTTACCAAGATCATTTGCTAATAAATCGAAATAGTTGCCAAATGTGCAGTGTTTATTTATGTCTGAATACTTATTATTAAGGATAAATACATCTTCATCAAGATCCAATTAGCTGTTGTTCACTAATTGTCATGTTGGTGCCTACAAAATGATTTTTAATGAATTTTATTGCATAACAGTAGGTAACTTGAGAGGCTTTGCCAATGGATTTTCATTGATGCTCATAGAATTTTATTGCATGGATGTAAAGTTGAATAATCACCCTACCTGGAGAAAATTGTTTATATACAGGGAAGATAGAATGCATCTAAACTTGAATGATTTTGTGGTAGTAACTGCTTCTGTTTTTTTAGTTTTTAGTGTTTTTTTTTAATAACAGTCACAGGTTATGATAAACGTAACTGTTAAAGGTTAGAGCTTTGACTGTTAGAATTTACTGGAATATATATACATGTACACGTTTTCAATTTTTTTTTAAAAATCAAAATGCTTCTTTGAAAGTTGCCCGCAGTCATGCTGATAAGTATCCTTATACACACGACTGGCATGAGAATAAGTGCTGCCATGGCTAAAAATAGAGAAGTTGACATTGATAGAATAGGGACATGTTTTTTACTCTACATGTATCTAGTGCTTCAAGATTTGACCATTTAACCCTACAGTAGAGCATTTCAAGGTCTTTGACCCATTCATCTTACAGTAGGGCATCATAGGCGTAGCCAGGTTTTCAAAATGTATACGCACACTTGGGGAGGGTGTGGGAGGGGGGCACCTCCTGCCGCTGGTGGGGGTCCGGGAAAAAATATAAAATAAGGAAGGAAATTGTGCATTCTGGAGCATTCTGAGGCACCTTTCTGGCGTTAGAAGTAATTGTAGTTTTTTATTATGCTCGGCATTTTTTGTATTACGTACATGCGTATAGGGCGCTACGCCCTTGGGCATTTCAAGGTCTTTGACCACTTCATCTTACAGTAGGGCATTTCAAGGTCTTTGACCACTTCATCTTACAGTAGGGCATTTCAAGGTCTTTGATCACTTCATCTTACAGTAGGGCATTTCAAGGTCTTTGACCACTTCATCTTGACCATTTAACCTTACAGTAGAGCATTTCATGGTCTTCGACCACTTCATCTTACAGTAAAGCATTTCTAGGTCTTTGACCACTTCATATTGACCATTTAACCGTACAGTAGAGCATTTCATGGTCTTTGACCACTTCATCTTACAGTAGAGCATTTCAATGTTTTTGACCACTTCATCTTGACCATTTAACCTTACAGTAGAGCATTTCAAGGTCTTTGACCACTTCATCTTACAGTAGAGCATTTCAAGGTCTTTGACCAATTCATCTTACAGTAAAGCATTTCAAGGTCTTTGACCACTTCATCTTACAGTAGGGCATTTCAAGGTTTTTGGCCACTTCATCTTACAGTAGAGCATTTCAAGGTCTTTGACCAATTAACCTTACAGAAGGGCATTTCATGGTCTTTGACCACTTCTTCTTACAGTAGAGCATTTCATGGTCTTTGACCACTTCATCCTACAGTAGGGCATTTCAAGGTATTTGACCACTTAACCTTACAGTAAAGCATTTCAAGGTCTTTGGCCTTTAACCTTACAGTATAGCATTTCAAGGTCTTTCAGTTTGACCACTTAACCTTATAGTAGAGCATTTCAAGGTCTTTGACCACTTCATCTTACAGTAGAGCATTTCAAGGTATTTGACCACTTCATCTTACAGTAGAGCATTTCAAGGTCTTTGATCACTTCATCTTACAGTAGAGCATTTCAAGGTTTTTGACCATTTAACCTTACAGTAGAGCATTTCAAGGTCTGACCACTTCATCTTACAGTAGAGCATTTCAAGGTCTTTGACCAATTCATCTTACAGTAAAGCATTTCAAGGTCTTTGACCACTTCATCTTACAGTAGGGCATTTCAAGGTTTTTGGCCACTTCATCTTACAGTAGAGCATTTCAAGGTATTTGACCACTTAACCTTACAGTAAAGCATTTCAAGGTCTTTGGCCTTTAACCTTACAGTATAGCATTTCAAGGTCTTTCAGTTTGACCACTTACCATTACAGTAGAGCATTTCAAGGTCTTTGAACACTTACCCTTACAGTAGAGCATTTCAAGGTCTTTGACCACTTAACCTTACAGTAGAGCATTTCAAGGTTTTTGACCACTTAACCTTACAGTAGAGCATTTCAAGGTCTTTGAACACTTAACCTTACAGTAGAGCATTTCAAGGTCTTTGACATTTAACCTTACAGTAGAGCATTTCAAGGTCTTACAGTGTAGTGCTTCTAGGCCATTGACTACTACGGGTTTTAACTCTGACATTTGAATTGTGACATGATATAGATAATCAGTGGTTTCCCTTGAAAGGAGGTCAAGATATGACATGATATGAGATAACGTTCACCTTTGGGATAATCTTACAGGACATAGGAGTGCACTTAGATTCAGGTGAATAAAAATCTGTTCAACAATTTAATTTGTGCCTGTATTTAAAACTTATGGTATGATGAATAAAAAACAATCCCTTCCATTGCTGTATATTACGGCCGAAAACAACTATGAGGTCGGATATGAGATGGGATTTACATTTAAAGGATGGATTAAACAATACGTGGATACCTCAGAACAGTTTGAAACATTAATGAAATTTTACCAAACAGAAAACGGTCGAACTGTGTACGAGTCTTATCTCAAAGCGTCGACAGATTGCTATCCGGATATTGTAGACGAAATTAAAGGTCTGGCAGATGGAGCTGGTCAAACATTTGAGAAGCTTTTTCTGCTATTTTTGGTATCTGAAATACTACTTTTTCATAGTAAAGTGACCAGAAACAATGAGGGTGTTGCTGGCTGCACAGATGCCATGGTCAACAGTACTGGAGCGAGAGTTATTGGCCACAATGAAGATTGGAGTGAAGATGTGGATAGATTTGTTTACATGGTCCATGTAACTATACACAAAAAATAAATCCACGTCTGCTAACCCAGAACCTGAAACAATCCAAACAAAATTAAGAACAAGAGATGAACAGTTTGTGAGCTTTCTGTGTCCAGGCCTCCTCGCTGGACTAGCCTTTTCAATGAATAAATATTTGGTGTTTACAATCAACTCGCTAGTTCCTGCCCAGGCCAATGTAGGAGCAGTTCCCTTGGGCATCTTGTTGCGTGCTCTGATGGTTTGCAATACCGTGCAGGACTGTGTGGACCTGATGGAAAACATGCATGTCGGCTGTGCCTTTGGGGTCAACATCAACATCGCTAGTATCGATGGCACGGGGATGTGGTCCCTGGAAGTCTATCCAGATGGGGAGGTATGCATTTTAACTTATAGTATACCCAATATTGATTGACAAATTCATTTATGTTTGCCCGTGATTGTCTTTTATAATGTATTAAAATGTGAAAGATATGTGCAGTTTAGAGTTGATTAGGTTTAATTATTAGTCATTAAGGTAAAATAAAACAGTATTTTGAAGTTCCTATTACTTGTACATGTTGCATAAAAATAAAAATAGATAGAAGGTTGGCAAATTATTGTATTTTTAACCAGATTTTCCAGTGGTTGAATGAGATATTGAAAGCTTGGGATGGCATTTCTGGGGTCATGGTCACTGTTATTGAATAGTGTTTCTGGGCAATAACTTCAGTCGGGAATAAGATATTGGAAGGACATTTGGTGTGTAGGTAGCTTAAATAAAAATAAAGCTTGGGATTTCATTTGAGGTCACTGAGGTCAAGGTCAGTGTTACTAAAAATAGAAAATTATTTTTGCTATTTTTTGTAAGGAGAAACCTTTTGTTACTCCGTTTTCAGCTTACTGAAATAACATTTCAAAATAAAAACTGATTTTCTTGGAATTTCCGTGTTTCTTTTTTATTTATTTTTTTGATGCTACCATTCAATACCACATTCACATCAAGCACAAGTTTCCGGGATATTATATGTTAGGCTGAATATAAAATTGACAGTTACACATCTTAATTGCTAAAAATATCTAGCCTATTGGTTTGTTTAGAAAATATAGGGTCAGTCGAAATATTTCATTTAAACGAAGAGAGTTACCACTAAAACAAAGGCTATGTTATCGTATCTTAACCTTGTAGAAAGCTATAATTTGTTTCTTCTTTTTTGTCCTTCAGGGTAAAACGCAAGTTCATCTCCATGAAATACCCTACCAGGAAAATGAAGACCAGCCATGTCATTATTTCCACCAAAATCACTATAAACATTTGGAAGCCATACAGCTTGATGACATTTTGGGAGGATCTAGACTTAGAGAAAGGAGATCCAATGAAATGCCGCCACCACATACTGCCTATGACATCATCGCCATTCTGGGAGATGCAGAAGACCCTACCGAACCGATATACAGGGTTCCTGGTCAACGGTTTTACACGAAACATGTGAAAACTACGGCGACTGCGTTGTTCGACATAACAGCCAAGAAATTGAATGTTTATAGGTGTAACCCAGCTCTTGCAAGCAGTCCATGCCTAGCTATTCCATTTTTGTAAATTGTGCTCTCTACATTGTAACCTTGCACATCCTAGAGCTCAATGTCACCCTTTTCTGCCAGCACGAAATTTCACCAAATCAGAGCTGCAGATAATTTTTGACTGCAATTTACTCATCAGATTCAAAATGAATGAGTAGAAAGGAACTCATTCAGAGTAAACAGTTTCTTTAAATAGTTCATGCTTTCAAATTGGATGTGAATTAATCAGTACATTTGAAAAGAAACAACTACATGCATTTCGATTAAATGGAATTTAAGTAAAAACAAAAGAAACAATATACATGTATGACGTTAATATTACACACATGCTTGAAACAATTTTCATCATGTAAATATGGAATAAACTGGTCCATAGGACAATACATACAAATACCATGATACCCATGATTTTTTAAGCTTGGAGTATTTGTATTAAGTTGATGAGTAATGATACTCACAATTTACTCAAAAACTCGACTTATCTACAGCTCTGGACTAAAGTCGTATTAAGTCAACTGATTGCAAAAATCCAAACTCTAGAATATGTAAAGTTATTTTGTTGTTTGAATGTGAGCCATATGATTAAAATAAAAAGGAAGGACAACTTTTGGTACACGTTTTATTTTCTCTTTGATATTATATAGTTCCCGAGTGAGTATTTGTAGCAGGGTAGCAGACTTGTTTCTTCACTATATAATTAAATGGTTTGTTTGTAAGATTTCCTGTCGCAGCCATAACTTCAATACCACTGCACGGATTTATGTTAAGCATAATGAGAAAGTGTAACATAATGTTATACTTTCTCATTATGCTTAACATAAATCCGTGCATGTAACATTTCCTGTCGCAACCATAACATCAATACCACTGCAAGGATTTATGTCAAGCATAATGAGAAAGTGTGTCGCATGCAAGGTCTAGAGTCGTCTGTCTTCCGTCTGTTCGTTCATCATGTTTCATGTCTCGGTCAACTTC
>JAWPHD010011989.1:0-79243 GCA_037043455.1 Cyrtodaria siliqua
TTTCTTCATATTTTCCCTCTTTCAAAAGTGTTGATACCATCTATGCCACACACTTACTTTTAATTTTTTTTTAACATATTCATTAAAAATCTTACCGTTGACGGTGGAAGTTCGATTAAACCAAACATCACTATGATTAACAACATCAAACGTAGTTTAAACTTTTTAAAAATTAATCGCACGTCTCATAACTACAAAATTGTAACGAGTTTTAAACAAACTTCAAAGATTTCAACATGCTTTAAATAGAAATTCGATACAGGAATAGGTGTTATGTCACAATTAGACAAACATATCATTATTCTGCAATAACAAAACAACTAAAACATGTATCCTCTCCTAAAGATCGTTATCAAAATGTGACAATGATATAGACATGATACATAGTTCTTTTTTCAAATTTAAAGACTAGACGCACAGATGAATAGTGTTTTTATTCGGTGAGACATTAATACTAAATGGGTTTTCAAATAAAAATGTCAGCAATGTTGTACAACGTTGTGTTTTTAACTAATTGTCAGTGACCTTGTCAGTTTAAATACCTTTTAGATGATAACAGTAGAATCATTGTTAAATTAAGGTAACATGTAAACTTAACATGTTAGCTGGTGACACATATAATGTATATATACAGGATATTTGTTTGTTTTCAGTGAATATAGGATTTATTTTCATCGAGAAGTGAGAAAACATGTTTTCACGAGTGCTTTAGCACGAGTGAACATATTTAAGTTTTCTCACTTCGAGATGAATATAAATCCTATATTCACGACAAACCAACACATATTATATTTATTATATACTCACAACCTTGAAAATTAAGAAAAGAAAACATAAGGCGACAAAACAATGACGTCAATAACGTCAACAATGTAACAATGTCAACAGTTGCATGACGTCCTTTTGAGTGAAAACATGTTATATTTTCACATTTTAATCATAAAACCCACTCTTTCACTGGAAAGTATATAATAAATATATACATTAAATCCAAAACTACTGTACCGAATTATACAACATGGCTTCTCTTCCGAAATGAGGTGACAAAATAGATTTGCATATGTATTCGCGGAGAATTACAACATTTAAAAAGGTACATGCAGTTTGCGATAATAATGAAAAAAAAGTCAGAATTGTTAAGTGTGTTTAACTCATGTGACATTAGGGTTTCAAAATCAGTATGTATAACAATAGACCGATAGAAAACCCAATAGCCAAAGATATTTTTCCCTCACATGCACTTGGACGCAGGTGGTTTCCCCGGAAACTAGAATAGATGATAAAGGGCACTTTTGTTGGCACCCTATTTAGACTTACATGAAGTTTTCTGAAATTATGAAGGTGTCTAACTAGCAAATATTTCAGGACTAAAATTTGTTTTCAAAACGTTTGCGCCTTTTAATAAATATAACGGAAACTAGTAAAGGTCTCCCAGGGTTTTTGGGGAACAAGGGAACATGGCCATTTACTTTTGGGGAACAAGGGAACATTGTATGTTATTGGTAATATTTTTTGGGAACAAGGGAACATTGGGAAAATATGTTTTGAGAACAAAGCAAAATATTTTTGGAGAACAAGGCAACATTGGGTCATATTTTCAGGGAACAAGAGAACATGGACATCCTGGGAGGGTCTCACTAGTATGCTTCGATAGAGGAGGCAATTCAATGTCTCTCTTCAACCCTAAAACAAACTTTCCTGAAGGTGTGTTTATATAAAAAAAGAAATTTATCCTGGCATTTTTGCGGGATGGCGATAAGAGGGTGCTATGTAAACATACATCTGTCTTTCTTGCAATACATTTGTCACACTTATTGTTCAATTTATATACACAGGATGTCACCTATCTAAGAAAACATGGTATCCCAAACAACCGGATGAATGCCACAGGAAGGAGGTGACATTGAAAGTAACATGTGAGGATATAATAATGAACAACTTTTAACACCGTCATGATCTTCCCAAGCAACAAGAGACCTAGTAACGGAAGAAGGCGATAGTTGAAGTTGAGGTTCTTGACTATGCATTCCAAAAATAAACAGATGAGTAAATAACGGGACAGACTTGGATAACAATAAAGCAGAGACTACACTAAATGATGTGAACGAACAGCACAATGTACTTGCCTATGAAAATAGGCTTAACGGGGCATATGACAATCTTGATTTGTAAACTGTAGTTCGTTTTTCAACATTTTTCAATATTTGCAAAGTATTTTTAATAACTTGAATGGTTCAAAGCAAATTTTGTTTGCACATTACTAATTTTTGAGTACAGCTTATCAAAAATCTATTTTAAACATTTCAAATTCGGTTGAACAACGAAGAAAATCTGTAAACTACAAATGTGCAAGTAGTTATTATCAAAGTCGAACTGAATTGAATGAATGTTGTTTAACGGCTCATCAACACAGTATAGGTTATTTAGAGCCGCGCCAGAGAGGGGGAATGATACATAGGAATCCGGGAACCGTGCCCTACTCTTATTATCGAATAAGTAGATATGGTTCTTTAACGAGCTCGGAGGATAGACCGATACCCGGGACCGCCCGGTTTACGTCCCCATCCGACGGACGAAGCTAAGGGAAAGTATCTTGCCCAAGAACACACCGACGGAACTCAGTGGCACCACGGAGAATTGAACACCACGGAGGATTGAACTGTATCGAAGTCGAACAGGGAATGAAGCATTCACAGAACAGATAACAAAAAACCACGCTTACAAAACAAACAACAGTAAACTTCAAGTCAAAATGATAAAATAAATTGAGATGCTATTTGTAATGCTTGTAATGCTTGATGCAGTCCTCGGGATTAGCGTGTGTTCCTCTCAGCTACTGCTCACGTGGGAATACAGTCCTCGGGATTAGCGTGTGTTCCTCTCCGCTACTGCTCACGTGGGAAAGCACAGAACATTATTGTTCGTTTTAACCGGGTAAAATAGTGTTAGTTATGTTGTATTATTTTTCTCCGGTTCTGTTCCGTTTTCACGTGCTGTCAATAACTCCCTTTTCGCTTAATAAATGTAAATCTACAGCACATGTACTGTTGGCTAATCGTACGAACAAACAAATGCCGTGCTTATTTTTAGCAACTCAAGAAAAAGTTCAATACCTAGTCTTGAATTCACCAACCATTCTTGGAATTATTCTTAGACTTAAGCCCAAGTATGCCAATGTTAATCACAAATATTTCTATAAGTTTAAAGTATAAACGTTCATAACAAGCTGCCATGTATACATATGATTAATACTAATACATAGCATATGCATACCTTTGTTTATCTTGAAAGTCATGGGAATATTTTTGGAGGAAATTTGAGTACTTGAGCTCAAGTCTAAGAATAGTTTGAAGAATGGTTGGTGAATTCCAGGTCAAGTCTCTCAGGACTCTGTACTTGCATCAATCAATGTTATGTTACCAGTAGGTATAAAGGTCAAACAGAAGATGCAGCATTCACAGAACACAGTAATAAAAAACATGTGTTCGAAACAAACAACACTTGCAAGGATAAATAGAAGCAAGGTATTGGACACAACAAACATCTAATAATAATAATAATAATAATAATAATAATAATAACAATAATAATAATATATATTTAATAATAATAATAATAATAATAATAATAATAATAATAATTGTAATAATAATAACAATAATAATAATATATTTAATAATAATAATAATAATAATAACAATAATATATTTAATAATAATAATAATAATAATAATAATAATAATAATAACAATAATAATAATAATAACAATAATATATTTATTTCAAGAGGATAACATATTTGGCTACTAGTCAGTCTAACATATGGTCCTCAAACAAAACACATTACTTGGCCCCGCCTTAATTCCATTAAGCGATGGGAAAGCTTATATTAGCAGGATTTTATAACTGATATATGGGGGGGGGGGGGGGGGGGGGGGGGGGGGGGGCGGGTTACCAGGTTCAAGTGCCACCAAACCGCAGCCTTACATTATTTTCATTCCAAATAAGCGGGACAGTGTTAACTGGCGATATATAAGTAACACGATAGTTTTACTTATATCGCAAAACAGTTTTAACCGTATATATCTATGTGCGTGCTCCAGGAACATTAGTATATGATCCTACCTGGTACGACTATACTAGATCTGTCTACAAGGGTATGAGCTTACCTAGAAGGGTATGAGCTTACCTAGAAGGGTATGAGCTTACCTAGCATATCGGATACATTGTCAAGACATTTGAGGCTTTCTAGCTATAACAAGTCAGAAAAAAAAGAAGAAAAAAAATACTGACTCATATCAAGGTATTTATTGTTAATTCGGTTTTAATGCGTTCACATGGTAGTAGTAGTATTCGTATTTATATGAGTTTCGCATGCTGCATTATTCTCACCTGCAGAACAAAGGGGAACATATAGTATACGCGTGGTTCGAAATGAACAACTTTTGCTACGAAATGTTTTGTACGTACGTTGTTCTTAGAGAAGGAATATGTAATACTGATTGTCAGACAATATTCAAAATAAGCTTCAAGCGAGTTTTGAATCATGTTACGATCAAGCGTCATAAAAGTCGACGCCTGGAAGTCGTCAAATGCAAACCTGTGTTACAAAAAAACTTTAGCCTTTAGTAGATGACGAATTTATTAATTTTGCTTAAAACATTTAACTGCTTAAAACACTAATTTACTTCAACAAGTTTCAAGTTTATTCAGCAAATCGGCAAATTTTGCCTTTGGCCATTTACAAAGTTTTACAGAGAAATATGGCAAAGACAACACATATTGTAATAAACATATATAACATAATTACACATTTAACAATACATTACATGTATATTATTCTTGCGAAACAATCATATTCTCAAGGGTATTTTTTCTTATTACAAGAAATTCTTGGATAAATTTTGAAATTTTTAACAACATTTTTCCACTTTTAGACGACATGATATATGTAAATTTATTGAGTGTAGGCCAAGCTATGCGGCCTAAGTATTTAGTACGGATATCGTTGTATTTAGTACAACACAGCAAGAAATGATATTCTGACTCTATAACATTCTGATTACAAAGTTTACATAATCTATTAGCACGATCAATACCATTATATCGCCCGGTCTCAATTTCAAGAGAATGTGAACTTAATCTTAAACACGTAAAATGTTTTCGTAGAGAATCACTTTTAAGTTTGTCAATATAATCTTCATAGCAAAATGTGTTTTTAAATTTTACATAATAATCAAGTTTAGGCGAATTATGTATACTCATACTCCATTCTTGAACAAACTGGTCTCGCAATCGCCTTTTAAGTAAAGGTAAATAATTAGTATTGATCCTAACATCGTTTGCTAAATTCGAATAACCAAGATTGTCAATAATAGTTCTAATACGATTAGCCCAACAGCTTCCGTTTATGCTATTACATTGTTCAATATATATACTGTATACAGGTGAATTAACATCACTCATTAATTTTAACCAAAATTTTAGCGATCTTTCTTTACTTATAACAGTTAATGGAAATCGCCCTAATTCACCATAGACAGCATAATTGGATGTCTGTTGACGTACTCCATAACATGCTTGCAAAATTTGATATGCAGTTTATCCACTTCTTTATAATTATACACGCCCCACACTTCAGCTCCATATAATATAATTGGTACAACCATTGAATCAAATAAGGACAATTTGGTTTTTACATCTAACGGTATTCTATCGAACACAGATAGCAAATTATGATATGCCTTAGGGCTTGATCGGATAAAGTTTTAACAGCATTTGACAGGTTACCGGTATGAGTAAATTTAATGCCTAAATACGTAAAACTATCTACGATTTCAACTTTTTCGCCATTTATTAAAAACTCCACATTATGATTTGTTTTCCTTTTTTCGAAAATACATACTTTAGTTTTATTTATATTTATTTTTAAACCCCACTTATGTGAGTATTGGTAAATACTATCTATCTGAGACTGTAGACTATCTGGGTCCGTTGTAAATAACACAATATCATCGGCAAAAAGGATCAGATACCTTGTCAGCATATTTAGGTCATTATCAGTCAATGTATCAAAATTAATATTAGCGACAATATCATTAATAAACAAAATGAACAAAATGGGCGACAGTGGCTCTCCTTGCTTCAAGCCCAACGTGACGTCGAAGAACTCTGACATATCCATATTCGATGAAAGTTTAACACATGATTTCACATTGTTATATATAGCCTGTATCATATGTACCATTTTGCAGCTAATACCTGATTGAAGTAATTTCACCCACAGAGCATCTCTTATAACAGTATCAAATGCTTTTTCATAATCAATAAATACACACCATAATTTAGAATTAGCCGATAATACCTTTTGTATAACAGAATGCAAAATAAATACTGCGTCAGTGGTAGAGCGCTTGTCACGAAAACCAAATTGTGCGTCATTAAAAACATGTTCGGTTTCACACCACTTATTTATTCAGTTTCTTAACGTTAGAGAAAATATCTTAGCAATAACATTTACTAAAGTTATTCCTCGATAGTTAGAAGGATTACCAATATCACCTTTTTTATGAATAGGGACAATTACACCGTTACACCAAGCCTCGGGATAAATTCCAGAGTCATAGATAATATTAAACATTGTACACAAATACGGACTTATAAAATCGTTCGCTTCGATAAAGAAATCACCTACATTGTTATAATAATCAGCGCTTTTATTTCTATTCAATGAAGAAATCGTTTTGCGTATTTCTTCGATACTGAACTGAGCATCAAGCATTTCAATGCGTACCGTCTCATCAGGGGTCCGGCTATGATCCTCTACGTTTAAGTGATCATGAGGTGTATTAGAAATTGACGTAAAATGGTTAACAAAATCGCTCATACTTATATCGTTTAGATTATTGTTTTTCTTGTTAGTGAACTTTTTAATGTATTTCCAGAATTTTCTTGGTGATTTTTTACTTAAATTCGATAAGTTACATTTCTCTTTCATATCAAAAACACGTTTAGCATTGCGTTTTGTATATGCAAATTTACTCCGACTTGATAGAAATAACCTTTTATTTTCCTCGGAGACATGCTCTGCAAGATCTCGTTTACATTTAAGAAATTCCGATTTAGCTTTACGGCAATTTTCGTCGAACCACGGCGTTTTCTTGTTTTTAGTATGTGGTTTTGGTAAGTATGATTTACCAAAACATTGAAAAGATATATTATACACTATGTCGGAAAGAGAATCGATACTCCTATTTATATCGCATTCACCGGATGTAAGTTTCGCAACATACCATTAATTCGTCCAATAGACCCTATTTTTACCCGAATCTATCGTATGCTTCATACACCAGTAATTTCTGTAAACACTGAAAGAGCACTTTGGCCACCAGGTGCAATAACTATCGGCTTAAGCTAATCCGTTTTAACGAGCAATAAACCCCATATGCATTATTGTATTACTATAATCCTCAAAGAAAAGGACTATTCGTGTTTGGTACTTTGGATCTAATTATGGAAAGGCCATGTCACCTTTGACCAAAGGCCAAATTTGTAATATTTCCGACGCAGGTTTTTAATCTTAATGAATTATTGATTCGTTAACATCTGCACATAATCAATATTGATATAACTGTACTTGGCTTTGTTCAGCGTATTATTTGTCGAGATACGATAACTTAACTTAACTATGAGCGGAAATTGTTTCTTCTGATACATTATTAATAAAAAATATATATGGAAAAAAAAACATAGCTTTTTTAATTAGCCAAAATTGAACACGGTAGATGTACGTTTAGAATCAGTAGTGTTATTTTGTGTAGACCCTTTGGGGTCATAGAGACCAATATCGGTGGCTCTGAAGTAGTCTGCCGCTTAAGCCGATGCTAGGGGCAATAGAGACCTTTCTTCTTGTATTACCTTTCATAAACAGACTCTATGAAACCGAGTCTTTTCTTTTCTTATAACCGTCATATCTAGCATCAACTAATATCGACTGCATATAGTGTTGGTAGTATGTCAATAGTCTTCTCTTGTCAAACATAGTTATAAATTAATCGCAACACATAGTCAATCGTAATACATAGTATCACCAATTTTCTGTTATTAATATGTCAGACTAACGTCATAAATCAATAGCAACATGGGCTTTGCTCATTTGTTTTACTTATAATGTAACTTAAATGCATGTGTATTTTTAAAAGCATACTTGTTTCACATACACGCAATATATGTTGAATTTGCATCCAACTATGTTTTAGTTGGTAACTTATAATTAATTAAAATCGCGACTATGAAGACAGACATGTTACCAGAATGCCCGTGGCAGCAGACACGTTACCAGAATGCCCGTGGCAACAGACACGTTAGCTGAATGCCCGTGGCAGCAGACACGTTACCAGAATGCCCGAGCAGACACGTTAGCAGAATTCCCGTTGAGCAGACACGTTACCAAAATGCCCGTGGCAGCAGACACGTTAGCAGAATTCCCGTTGCAGACAAACACGTTACCAGAATGCCCGTGGCAGCAGACACATTACCAGAATGCCCGTGGCAGCAGACACGTTACCAGAATGCCCGAGCCGACACGTTAGCAGAATTCCCGTTGCAGCAGACACGTTACCAGAATGCGCGTGGCAGCAGAATTCCCGTGCCCGTGGCAGCAGACACGTTACCAGATGGCACATACGCCTGTTAAATTATAGTTTTATAATTTCCCCTTTGTCCATCCTTATGACTATTGAATCTCTCTTTAAAAAAAAATAGTTACCCGTTTGAGGGCTTAATCTTAAGTCTTAAACAAGTTGTGTTCATTAATTAGAAACTTGGCGTTCGGTTTTTAAAGATACTTTGAGTGTGAAAAAGATCTGGAGAATTATTAAGATTAATGGAGGTCGAGTTTCTTGTTCTTATTACATAGCAGATAGTTATCGAAAGTATCCCTACAAATCGTCAAGAATTGGTTGGCTGCTTGAATGGTGTTTCATGTCATTTCAGCGCATGTTAGGCTAAATATGACGGTCGATTGTTTCATGGTGGAGGCAGACAAACCACGTTTTCCTGGGTAGAACTACTGTATATCTCCTGCCATCCGTAAAAATCGATACTTTCTAACTTTGAAGTCGAGCTCTCAAAAAAAGTCGAGCTTTTCAACCAAGGAGAGGTGAGTTATTGTACACGTACATAGCAAAATATAAAAGTTATACAATATTGAAAAGTGTGAATAAACTTTTTTCATCAATATCTATAAACAATTAAACGACATGGTTTTGTATATAAAACATCGTATCGCTATATTCAACGGTTTCAGTTTGTCTTACATTTCAGATGTATCTTCATCTTAGTGAGAAAACTAACATATTTCTATAAATGAGAAAACAAACCTAATTTCTACATAAAAAATAATCCGTTGAAAAAGAAATCTTTTTTTTTTTGTAATACTACGCGTTTAAGAGTTTTAAAGAACATCCGTTTTTTTACCAAACCTTTTGATATTATAGAAGTGTATCATAACTTGCAATCAAATCTTACATAAAAGCCCATTCATGCAAATGTTGGTCACTTAATATTTCAAAAGAGTCACTTAATATTTCAAACTTAATATTTCAAAAGAGTCACTTAATATTTCAAAAGAGTCACTTAATATTTAGAACATGAATCTGACAGTAAAAAAGTAGTTGGTGGCACTGTTACATTATACCTGACACGTCGTTATTAAAAACCACTTTACCAATGTCAGCAGGAAATTATAATCACTTTATGTCGTCGTGTTTATTAATCTTGATCTTAACGATATTGTAATTCAACACAGGAAGCAAGATACGTTTTATATGCTAAATCAATCTAAAAAAAACAAACAATGAAGAGTCTAGTCTATTGTGTGCGTGTGCGCGTGGTTTATGGTGCATTTGCTGAATGCGAAGTCCTCTGTTTTATGTATTTATCCACAGGGACGGTCAATTAAAACGTACTTTTAAGTATTTCGATAACTAACTATTGCTAATGGGGTCATTGTCGTATCGGGTACTGCAGAAAAGTACCCGGGGTACATTTATGTATACAGAAACGTACCCGAAAATCTTTAAATTCCAGAACGGCCCCTAAATATACAGAAATGTACTCCGGGTGCCTTTCTGTAGTACCCGGTACGACAATGACCCCATCAGCCGAACTATTGTGTCTGTGTTGAGTTCGATCTCCCGTTCCCTGAACCACTAAGCCGTCAAGCTAACCACTGCACTACGGCGCCACCCATCTCAGAATACCCGTGAGTATGCGTTACATGGATGTATACAAGTATGGTTAACGACGTGACATGCGCTTGTTTGTGCGTTGATTGGAACCTTATATGAATGAGTGCAGTTGCCGACGTGTCCTTTAGAGCATCTCGTTGAATCTAACACTACAGATGTAATAGAGGGGAATCAGTTTACACCTGTGACACCTCGGTGTTACATTAATGTGCAATAAATCACTCACTTGTATTCACGGTTAAAAATCTGCACATTTTCATCATTAGGCCGCACTGACAATTGGGTATGACTAAATTTGGAATGCAAACAGCGCATTTTTTCTTTTGAATGAATCGGAAATTGATAAAATTGCGAACAAAATAAAAAAGAACATGAATCTTCAATTAAGATGTCTATACACCCCGTGAACTTGACCTCAGGTACTTTGCATTCCGTGAAAATGTTTAGATTGTTATGCACTTAGGTGGCTTCTCCAACGTTATAATGATCCTTATTGATTACATCACTAGACACTTTAACGTGTTTTCATAGTTTTTAGGGGGTATATCTGCTACAGACATCAAAATAAAGTGATAAATCGTATCGGGTTGTGTACACACGTATATTATTATGGTCGTCAGAACATAGTGTGTAAGATGTAAACGGTTCAAGCAGTTCAAATACGTGCTGGAGAACGTAACAAACAGGCCAGGAAACAGAAAAATACCCCAGTCATTACGAGGCCCAAGTATTAACTTTCATACCCCATCCAACCCCTTCTCCAAGAAGCAAAAACGGGGTTGGCTGGGGTATGAAATAAAACCTTAATTTCGGCTTAAAAAGTTTGCATAATGTAAAATTAAAACATGTAATAGGTAACTTTAAACAAGTTGTCGCATTTCGTTCAGTAAACATGATTTATTGTCGAAATATCCATTATAATATCCTGCTAATATATGTTTTCCATCGCTAAATGGAATTAAGGCGGGACCACGTAATGGCTACCTGCATTAAAATGACACGAGGCAATATTGATGTTTTAAACACTCGCGGCGTTCTGTAAGTTTTTATACAATCTGCATTTGTTCATTCATTCATATTAATTATAAGAATAGTATGAAGCTGGAGGTCTTTAAAGGGGTTGATGCACTATTTTCAAACAGGATTTATTTAAAAGGGCTCTGAAAAACTTGGAAAATCTTAAAGAATTATCAAAATGTCATGAAAAATAAAGGAGATGTGACCTATTGAAAATTTGCAAAGAACATAAATGGAGGCGGCCATCTTTGAACGATGACGTCATCGCGCCTTTTTGTCATATATGGCATGTTGATTAAATGTCTTTTAAAGCAAAAAAAATCACTGCAAATGTAAAATATACTAAAATGTATACATTTTACATTTGTATATGTATTATTAATCAATCAATTTGCAGTCAACCCCCTTAAGTACATTGTGTTTGTTAAAGTGACTTATCAGGTTACAGGCGATAATGTTTGAATTATTGCTTGTACTCCTTGAGAATTAGGGGTTTGACATCAGGTACACATGCTTTGGCTTGGCTCAAAGCGTTTGTATAGTTTACTAAATGTTGATTATATTGCACGAATAGTAGAATTAGCAGACAAAAATGAAAACTCGAAATTTTATTTAATTAAATGTAAGCAAACATGATTCTGAATAAATAAATCGAGACCTTATTTTAATGCTTGATTACCACTTATGACCAACACCGCCGATCTCTGTAGATTATCTCGTGATATAGGGGCTTTGTCTTCTCGGATTTGTCAGTTGATTAAGTATATGCACTGCTTAAGGTAATGTTATATTTCTATAATTACTACATACCTTCGGACATAGAAATCTTATTGATCAACATAATCATTATTTTTTAGACCATGATCTTTTCTTATGCAATAAGGACTAAAGTATACGACGTTTGTCATTTCATGAATTTGATAATAAACTAAGTATGTTATTACTGTCTGATTACTGGATATTCTCATGCATTTCTGCAGGTTTACTTAATTATGAACATGGGTAAACGCTAAATAGACAGGCTTCGTTTTTCTATCTTTGTTATCTGATGAAATCAAGGTTGTAACTCGACTACGACACGTTTCAGATATTAGTAAAATAATCATGCATTGTGAATAACAGTTTGCTATCAAAAGGCGTATCCAGGTGACATTGTTGATTAATATGAGTAGTTCTGGTTAATATGTTAAATAAACACTCAACGAACACCAAACATTACAGCATATCGTGGAGCGCTGTGGTCTAGTGGTAGAGCGTTGAACCCATGACCCAAAAGTCGTGGGTTCGATTCCCGCCATTGCCATATGCATTGTGTCCCTGAGCAAGACACTTTGTCTGCATTGCTTGGTACTGATTATACCCAGAAAGACATCGAAAGTGATTCAAATAAGTTCGTAGAGCTTTCGTTACAATCGATGTAAAATAAATAAGTTTAAACTAAACAGTACAGCAGCAGATCGCGATTACAGTGAATCCTAAACATTATGTACCGGCCAATATCTGAAGATGCATATATAATTATAATAAAATAAATGCCAGACCACTGAGAGAGGCCAACTTTTAAAAGTATTTTTTCCATAATTTGGGTTTCAGTCATGGCATCAGTGGTCGCCCGCCCATCGAAGTGTTACTGTTAGTTTATATTATCCAGAGTAATGGAAGTACGAGCTAATCTCTATCTTTGGATGGTTAAAAATACAAAAGGAAATTTAACAATTAATATGTGAACTAAAATATAATACTCCAAACAAGAAATGTCACTGTAAGTGACAAATTCCCCCGAAGTGACCTTTGACATCTAAATGTGACCTTGACCTTGGAGCCACAAACCTGGATTTTGTGCGCGACACATTTTCTGGTTGTGGTGAGCACTTGTTCCAAGTTATTTGAAAGTCCGTCCAGGAATGCAAAAGTTAGTGACCGGACACAATTTGACCTTTGACCTCTAAGTGTGACCGTCACTTTGGAGCCACGACCTGGATTTTGTGCATGACACGTCGTCTTGTTGTGGTGAGCACTTGTGCCAAGTTATTTCAAAATCCATCCGGAATGCCAGAGTTATTGACCGGACACGATTTGACATTTGACCTCTAAGTGTGACCTTGACCTTGGAGCCACGGACCTGGATTTTTCGCGCGACATGTCGTCTTGTTGTGGTGAGCACTTGTGCAAGTTATTGAAAATCCGTCCAGGAATGCCACAGTTATTGACCGGACACGATTTAACATTTGCCTCTAAGTATGACCTTGACCTTCGAGCCAAGGACCTTGATTTTATGCGCAACCCATCGTCTTGTTGTGGTGAGCACTTGTGCCAAATTATTTGAAAATCCGTCCAGGAATGCCAGAGTTATTACCCGGACACGATTTGACTTTTGACCGCTAAGTGTGACCTTGACCTAAGAGTCACGGACCTGGATTCTTGCGCGACACGTCGTCTTGTTCTGGTGTGCACTTGTGCCAGTAATTTGAAAATCCGTCGGTGAATGCCAGAGTTTTTGACCTATGAACTGCAAGTGTGACCTTGCCCTTTTAGGCACGGACCTGTGTTTTGCGCGAGACACATCGTCTTGTTATGGTGATCACTTATGCCAAGTTATTTAAAAATCTCTACAGGGGTTGTGACGTTTCGGTCCGGACACGAAACTGCGTACCTGTTTTTTACTTATGAACTGCAAGTGTGACCTTGACCTTTGAGGTACGGACCTGGGCTTTGCACGTGACACATCGTCTAGTTATGGTGATCACTTGTGTTAAGTTATTTAAAATTCCCTGCAGGGGTTGTGATGTTACGGTCCGGACACGAAATTGCGTACATGTTTTTGTCATATGAACTGCATGTGTGACCTTGACCTTTAAGGTACGTACCTGGGTTTTGCGCGCGATACATCGTCTTGTTATGGTGATCACTTGTGGCAAGTTATTTAGAAATCCCTGCAGAGGTTGTGACGTTACGGTTCGGACACAAAAATGCGTACCTGTTTTTGACCTATGAACTGCAAGTGTGACCTTGACCTTTGAGGTACGGACCTGGGTTTTGCGCGCGACACGTCGTCTTGTTGTGGTGATCACTTGTGGCAAGTTATTTAGAAATCCCTGCAGAGGTCGTGACGTTACGGTCCGGACACGAAATTGGGTACCTGTTTTTGACCTATGAACTGCAAGTGTGACCTTGACCATTGAGATACGGACCTGGGCTTTGCGCGCTACACATCGTCTTGTTATGGTGAAAACTTGTGCTATGTAAATTAAAAATCCATGCAGGGGTTTTGAAGGTACAGTCCGAACACGAACTTCAAACTCCAGACACGAAATGCGGATTGACGGACGGATGAACGGGCGATGCGATAACTATATGCCCCCGAAACCCTTTCGGGCCGAAACTCTTTCGGGGGCACTTACAATAATATGAAAGACGCTTGTTTGGATCAAACGAATACAAAAACAGGTAAATTGCGCATTTGTTGCATAAACCGTAGCAGACGACAACGTCCCAAACAGTTCAAACTCCAGTAAATTATCATGAAAGAAACACCACCAAACTCCTGTTTAGATGTCATCATTTACTAACCTATGACAATATCTTATTAGACACTATAATAATTATACCGGAGTGAAATACTACCGTGTTTTAAGACATCTGAATTAAAACATTCGTTTAATGAAAGCAATACGAATGTAGTATCATTTTAAGCGGTAATGGTATGTAATTATAGTCTACGCAGGGTTAAGGAAGAACATGTCAACCATCAACATAATATGGATTGGGTGCATTAGTTTTATGGTCTTGCTCAGTTTGTTTTTCATGTCTTTTCTAGTGTGATGCATGTCAGAGATTTTATGTGTTCTATACCTAATACCATGCACGACGTTACCTTAACGTATGCTGGTTTGTGGACCGAATTATTTCTAATCTTAGACACTAACCTCGATGGCGCTTGCAATGTATCAATCTCTTCCCAGAGTTGTCGTGAGTTGTATTTGTAAGTGGAATGATGTAAACTGGCTCCCTGTTGTGATGTACAGTATCGGAATACAACAGGATTAAGTTAAGTAGTGGGTAAAATTAACAAGTGAACTATCCCCCACCCCTAAAGTATTCAATTCAAAAAAATTGAATTGAATTAAAGATTTAAGGTGTCGATTCTGCCAGTGACTTGCATTTGGTATATAACTTGTACACACTCTTGCCGAACTTATTTTTCACGGGTTATATAGTAATATGTTTTGAATATTCGCTTTTAATATGTTATCATGCGTTTAATACTCACATGTATTACTCTGCTTGGCTTGAAATATGACACATTTCAAATATTCTTAAGAAAACATACTATACTCACACTGGCAAATAAAAAAACAAAAAATGCTGCGAAATATATATATACTTTTGAATGTTGTATATTCAACCCACGTTTTAGAAGTAAGTAAACATTCTCTTTTGGTCTGGAATGTTTGATCTATTAAGTTTTGTACAATCATGTTGCTGATGAATTTGAAATATGCCAACATTTTAGTATAGGTATTGTTTTCTTTCTTGTGTCTTCATTGTGTAATGTGTATCTGTTATTGTTACAACTGTGTATGTGGTTGTAAGAAACCAGGACTATATTGTTTTGTCAGTAACGTATTAATACACATGGATTTGAGAATATCTGTTATACCCAGAGATCCAGATAAGCAATTAATGTGAGTATTTCAGAATTAAAATTTAGTTAATCAGTAATGAATTAAAAAAACATTTGGAGTGATGTCAGCAGTGGAAATTAATAAAAGGCGTAGATCTATGTTTTAGTAAAAACCCAAAACAGCTATAACATTTTCTCTTTAAACAAATAAAACTCAGCATTCCTTATTTATTTTGAGGGTAAATTACCCTTTGAAACGAAAGCTTATCTGGAGCCCTGTTGACCATAAGAAACTCAGAGTCTAAACAACTTCTGCCAGCCGGGTAGATGGCGGACTGTGCATTAGTATGAAAGTATGTAGGCCATGTACATTTAATACTGGAAACTCCAATTGTTATTGGGGAAATAAAATATTAATAACATAGATTGCAATTATAACAACATGTAAGCCGATTGGCCAATGTTCTATTCTTGAGTAAAAAACTGACTAAATTTCCTCCCAGAAAACAATGTCGTTTACGGCATAGTTCAGCAGGACGTTAAATGCCCTCGCACCTATTATGTAAAATTGAAGCACATTTTCATTTATTAATATTTGGATATACATAATTATGTAATTGTTCCAAATCGACTCCAGTCCCGTTAATAAATACATATGTGTTAGTTTTGTATGAATTGCACATCGAAGTGTCAACGCGATACAAGTTTATCTTGTTCGTTATTCATGTATGTTGGCATTTATAACACACTGGTTGTTTTCCTCAAACTCTAACTTCAAGACGGTACCCCTAGGTCAACCATTTTATGTTTGTGGTCGCATAATTTACCATACTTTATATCCATGTAGTTATTGTTTGTTTTGAATGCGTGTTTGTCGATGGCTAGCTGAGTTCTGTGACGTTTGACTTGTGTAAATGTAAGAGGTTTTATTTTAACCCTTAACGCGCTAAGAACGACTATAATAACTTTTGCGTCCATTGCAAACCCAGATCTGTCTAACTCGCAGACTGATCAGAGGACCATTTGAAGCATAAATGGAATGGTTTTAATTCAAAGAAAGAACAGTGCATTATATGTATCTAGCGGGTTAAGGGTTAAAGACCTGATAACTGTTGACGCTCCACCCAATGTTTTCGCAATGTCATTGTATGTGAACATGTTTTTGTGTTAAAAGCTTCCGCCGCCAAACACAGCAATCATTGACCAAAATGTGACTGTAGTCGACTGTGCATGTTTTGTGTATGTATAAATTCATCCGCAGGAAAGAAAACAGCTTTAAGATGGTAACCACTTCCATGTGTACGTGTTTTAGGGTGGACTTTTAAACAAAACAGCTTAAGGATGGTAAACCCTTCCATTTGTGTGTGTGTTTTCAGGATGACACCCGGTTACTATTTAATCTCTTCCATTGGTGTGCGTTTTCAGGATGGAAACCATCCGGTTACTATAGGATGGAAAACCCTTCTATTTCCATTTATTTTGTTGTCAGGATGGAAATCCACGGGTTACTACAGGATGGTAACCCCTGCAGCGCTATGTGTATGCGTTTTCTATTTCCACCCGTTTACTGTAGGATGGTAAACCCTGCTATGTGTATGTGTGTTCAGGGTGGAAATCCGCCCGGTTACTATAGGATGGTGGTAAACCCTTCCATTGTGTGTATTTTATGGCGGAATTAAACAACTTTATAATGGTAATATATTTGTTATGATGTAGGTTTTTTTACAATGTAACCCGACTAGTCATAAGACAGAGAACCAGTCTAGTGAGAGATTCTAACTTGTTCATTCCGTTATATAACATTGTTTATAAATTATACGGTGTTGACAACAAACGGTAATGGCGTCTGATTATGCAACAATGAAAAAGCGTGTATCTTCAAACAGCGGAAGTTGTAAAAGAAATTAATACATACATTTAATGTTGACCAGTTTCTAAGCTTCTACAGTGTCCATAATTTAAATAATCCCTCGCATACTGAGTGTTTGTCCTTGCATTCTGGTTGTATATCCATACATACTGATGTTACATCCTCATATATCCTGTATACTGTTTAACATCCTCATAATTGATATACATCTAATTATTCATGCAATACCCAGAAGCTAAATAAACTTACTGCAAACCACAGTTAACATATGTCTTTGGTAATATTAAGAAAAACAGTGTACACAAAATTAACAGTGTTATGATATGTTATCCATCTAATCTACATCCAACAAAAAAAATCTGTATTTAAATAACCTTGTAGTATAAGTATCTTGTCAATGTAATATTAGTAGTGCGTAACGTTGTAACACCTGACTCACCTCAAATACATCCCACTTGAGCCCTCTTAAATGATAAATGAGTAGCTATGGCACAGGTGATTAAAGGTAAAAGTGAATATTTATTTTCACGCTATCAATCATATCATAGGATGGCTCCCGTCCAAATGGTTATTTAATATGACAAACCAACATTCAAAAAACAATTAGTTCCATCATTTGTGTTTTAAAGAGACTGGAGGCGATCTGGAAGAATGGCGAAGGTCTATCCAAATACAAGTGTATATATATATATCCATCATAATTAAATGTGCTTCTATTTCACATAAAAGTTACAAGTGCACTAAACTGGGAATCATGTACCATCCGGTATAATAATTATTTATAAAACGGGTTTGGTCTGTAAAACTCGACGACTCGTCTAGTTTGTGTCAATTTATGAGGTACTTAAAGCTGGTGAGAAATTCTTGTTTTGTGATTTAAGTAAATCTTAATTGAATTATGTGTACAGATAAGAGCCAACATTGATGACTTACTTGATAAAATGTCAGATAATGAACGGGTAATAACAAATTTCACTTTCTAAGAAATGTATTAAGAATAGTTCTGAGTCTATCGCAGTATTTTAAAATGTTCACGATATTGACCAATAAATAGGATTTATGTCATCCAAGTGGTCGCCAGTCCCTTTAAAGCCAAGGCACATACTTATATATATACATTTATTTTATTCTTCGACTTGAATTTAAAAACGAAAAAGAGAGCTAAACATAATATATAGAGACGGGAGCCAGTCTAACTTATATCATTATGTATATTGTCATGGTGGATGAAATTTGATGATATGATGTACCTGTACATTCCAAATATACCGAGTCAAAAAAGAAAATGCGCACATCCATTTTTGGAAATATTCAAAAAGCTGTAGACAAATTTAGCAAAATAAGTCTTGAAATAAATAAACAAAATGTGTGCATTACTAAAGTAGAGATACACGTGCATGATAATGTCTGTCACTAACAGAGGTCGAGTTCCTCGAAGTAAAAAAAAGAGCAAAACCAAAATTGCAAAATGCATGAGTTGAATATTTTGCATGCAGCTGTATGTTCTGAATTTCTTAGGAATCTCAAACGTTTAACTTCTTCTCAAACTTAACCCTTTCACCGCCAAATGTTAAATGTCGTCTCCTAAAATTTAAAATTCAAATCTTCCAGTGATATTTTGTATAAAAAGTCTTACCGAGTGGGTACAGTGTAAACCCTGATCAGTATGCACATTATGGACAGGTTTATCTGGGTTCACATCGGTCGCAAAAGTCAATATCTTCGACTGTGGCAGCGAAAGGGTTAAAGTTAGAATGTTTGAACATATGTATGATGTAAACGTTTACAACGATGCTCAAAGACCAACGTCATCCAAAAACAAGCAATTACACGGATGAATTAAAGGCAGGGTATATGCTAGTCACTAAACAAAGAATATTCTAAATGAAATGATACTTATCTTCTATATTCATGATCAGGTTGATTATGCAAATTTGATTTCACACTTCCGTTTTTGACTCAGTAGTTATACATAAGAATTAGAGAATAAGCACCATATGGAAACAATAGGTCTGCTATGGAATTGTCTAATCATGATTAAGGTGTGTGGTAAATAACATTCACTGCATATTGCTGTCCGTTCAGTTGTTTTAACCCGTATTTGCATCATCACACTTTACCTTTAACAAGTTGAGATAAGTGATGATAGAAAGGTAGAAAGATCAGTTAGAAATAAACATTTTCCGTTTTTATTATGAGAGAGAGAGACAGAGAAGTGGGAGAGCGCGAGATCGAGCTATATATTAATAGGGCATTTAATTACGCACGTTTCATCCCTTTGCATGATGCATCTTCAAAACCCAACAAACAAATAAGTCACACGAACAGACATCTATTAAATGGAGACGTTTCATGTTATAATGGGATTGACATTCAAATTTCATTTTTTATTATTAATAATACATCATTTAAATTGTATATAACGCATGGCGTATGATCAGAATAAACATTAACTGCAAGGATGATATACAAATGCATATGCATGCAGAATACCACTTGTTAAGAGGGAGAAAGTCTAAAAATAACTTTGTAAAACTTCAGTTGAATAGTAATACTCCCAATGATAATTTTTCTTAAAATGATCCGATAAAAAAGGGCATTACATTGACAATGTCTATCAAAATATACTGTATGTTCACTCATGTTATGGTCGCAAATGGACCTTTATAAATATGTGCCACTTATGATTGCAACTGGACCATCACATGTGCTACTTATGATTGCACATGTACCTATATATATGTGATACTTATGATTTCACATGTACCTATATATATGTGCTACTTATGATTGCACATGTACCTATATATATGTGATACTTATGATTGCAAATGGACCTATATATGTGCTACTTATGATTGCAAATGGACCTATATATGTGCTACTTATGATTGCACATGTACCTATATATATGTGATACTTATGATTGCAAATGGACCTATATATGTGCTACTTATGATTGCAAATGGACCTATATATGTGCTACTTATGATTGCAACTGGACCATCACATGTCCTACTTATGATTGCACATGTACCTATATATATGTGATACTTATGATTGCAAATGGACCTATATATGTGATACTTATGATTGCAAATGGACCTATATATGTGATACCTATGATTGCAAATGGACCTATATATGTGCTACTTATGATTGCAACTGGACCATCACATGTGCTACTTATGATTGCACATGTACCTATATATATGTGATACTTATGATTGCAAATGGACCTATATATGTGCTACTTATGATTGCAAATGGACCTATATATGTGTGCTACTTATGATTGTAATCTGACCTATATAAGTGTTCCTTATTATTGCAAATGGACCTATATATGTGTTACTTATGATTGTTAATTGACCTATATATGTGCTACATATGATTGTAAATGGACCTATATATGTGTTACTTATGATTGTTAATTGACCTATATATGTGCTACATATGATTGCAAATGGACCTATATAGGTGTTACTTATGATTGTTAATTGACCTATATATGTGCTACTTATGATTGTAAATTGACCTATATATGTGCTACTTATGATTGTTAATTGACCTTTATGTGATACTTATGATTGCAAATGGACCTTTATGTGATAATCATGATTGTAAATTGACATTTATAGATAATTCTTATGATTTCAAATTGACCTTTATGGGATAATCATGATTGTAAATTGACCTTTATAGTTAATACTTATGATTTCAAATTGACCTTTATGTGATAATTATGATTGTAACTTGACCTTTATAGATAGATAATTTTATGTCAAAATTCCAATAGGCTATAAACCCCATGCGGATACAAATACAAAGTAATACATGGTTACAGTGCAGTTGGTACACATAAGACAACAATTATGTATGTCATCACAATGAAAGACTTTGCATATGCATGTACACATTTCCTGTGCATTGACGAGAAGGTGTTTATAAATTGCATTAAATTTTGTATATTAACACAAGTTAACATAAGAATATTTATACATAAACATATTTATATTAATATAAGTTAACTACACTCAACATGTTATACAAGAACATATCCACAATTTAATTTCTATATAGCATCTCATTTCTTAATTGAAATGCTTTATAGATAAATATGGAGAGTTAACGAATATATCCTTCATTATTTGAATTTATCTGTTCTATAAACTTAACCATGTTAGGTCGTCGTTAGAAATACTTGGGTATATATTGTTTCCTTAAATCTGTATATATGTCACACTGTAATTTGAAATAAAACTCATCTTCTAACATGTTGCATAGATCACAAGTTCTATTATAATACATATGATTGCAAATGGATCTTTATAATAATACGTATGATGACAATTGGACCGCTATATTTGATACTCTAACTTAGGATTACAAACGCTCTATATGTGTGTGTTACTTGTGACTGTAGATGAACCTCTATATGTGATACTTATGACTGTAGATGAACCTCTATATGTGATACGTACGACTGTAGATGAACCTCTATATGTGTTACTTATGACTGTAGATGAACCTCTATATGTGTTACTTGTGACTGTAGATGAACCTCTATATGTGATACTTATGACTGTAGATGAACCTCTATATGTGATACGTACGACTGTAGATGAACCTCTATATGTGTTACTTATGACTGTAGATGAACCTCTATATGTGTTACTTATGACTGTAGATGAACCTCTATATGTGTTACTTGTGACTGTAGATGAACCTCTATATGTGTTGCTTATGACTGTAGATGAACCTCTATATGTGTTACTTATGACTGTAGATGAACCTCTATATGTGTTGCTTATGACTGTATATGAACCTCTATATGTGTTACTTATGACTGTAGATGAACCTCTATATGTGTTACTTATGACTGTAGATGAACCTCTATATGTGATACGTATGACTGTAGATGAACCTCTATATGTGATATGTATGACTGTAGATGAACCTCTATATGTGATACTTATGATTATATGTGATCCCTAGGATAATTAACTATTGATTTAACAAAAGTACTATATATATTATTGCCGGATGAAAACTAGAATGACGCGAAGAGTAAAGAAAAATGAGGTCATCTTTATAATCGGCATACCTTTATACATTGCAGGTAGTATAGGCGATACAGGTGGAGATGCGGGCAGTTTGGGTTCATTCAAGGCCAAGTTCAGATAATATGTGACATTGTTAATGTCAGTCTTAACTTTCGATCAGAGACAGCCACGTGACAGGAAATAAGACCACTTCGTAATTAATAGAATTACACGGAATAGAAAACTAAATTGGATTGTGTAATGTCTTTAAGGCTGCACAGGGGCGGATCCAGGATTTCAGCTTAGTGGGGCGTAACATTTTGGTCAATTTTCGGGTCCGTCTCTAGCCTCATAAAACGGTTGCGGTAGTGCATTTATAGGGTAAAAAATTCCGTTTTCAAATAAAAAGAATTAGCAATGTTAATTAAACCACTCATTAGCCATTATGCGTCGAGCGAGCGATAAAAAAAATTATACTGAGCCAGTGAGGGAGTGCATCGAAATTGTTTGATATTTTATCTACAGTAACATATATGAATAAAAAAAAGGCCGTTTTCAAATAAAATGATTTAACAATGTGTTATTTAAACCACACATTATACAATTATGGACTTTTCAGCTGTTATACATGATGTGATATGCACCAAAAAAATCATTATTGACCGAGGCGATAGCCGAGGTCAATAATGATTTTTTGGTACATATAGCCGAGGTCAATAATGATTTTTTGGTACATATCAACATCATGTATAACAGCTGAAAAGTCCATAACTGTTTTATTATATAACCCTCAATTTACAATTATATAAAACAGGTCAATATCAAAAAAACAATTATATAAAACAGGTCAATATCAAAAAAACAGGTCAATATCAAAAAAACAGGTCAATATCGCTAGATATTTTTTCTAAAAAATTACTTTTTAGCCAATGAAAACGCGTCTATTTATAGGTTATATAATAATAGCCATTATGCGTCGAGCGAGCGAGAACATTTTTTATACTGAGGGCGTGCATCGAAATTGTTTGATATTTTATCTACAGTAACATGGACATACATGTATGAATAAAAAAAGTCCGTTTTCAAATAAAAGGATTTAACAATGTGTTAATTAAACCACTCCTTAGTCATTATGCGTCGAGCGAGCGAAACGAGCAAGAAATGTTTTTAAACTAAGGGCGTGCAACCAAATTGTTTGATATTTTATGTACAATAATATGGACATACATGTATGAATAAAAAAAGTCTGTTTTCAAAAAAAAATAATTAACAGTGTGTTAATTAATACACTCATTAGCCATTATGCGTCGAGCGAGCGAGAACATTTTTTATACTGAGGGCGTGCATCGAAATTGTTTGATATTTTATCTACAGTAACATGGACATACATGTATGAATAAAAAAGTCCGTTTTCAAATAAAATGATTTAATAATTTAATGTGTTAATTAAACCACTCATTAGCCATTATGCGTCGAGCGAGCGAAGCGAGCGAGAAAAAAATTTATACTGAGGGCGTGCAACAAAATTGTTTGATATTTTATCTACAGTAACATGGACATACATGTATGATCCGGAAGATCCGCTAGTGAGGCATAACTTGCACAGATTGAAGTTTTATCTTTAGTTCTGTTTAAATGGTCATCAGCTATCATAGTATGACATTTCAGTATTTGAATACTATAGTCTTTAAGGGGTGTCACAACGTGTTGAAAGTTCAAAGTATGACATTGAATTATTCGAATCTTAGCATATAGTCCGAAAGGGGTCTTCCAACTGTTGAAAGTACATGTGGCCCCGACCCATATTCATCAGGTCTTAATTTGTAAACGCGAAATGCAATGTTTGATGCGTTTAGTTAGCATGGGAAATAGCTTCAGTGCATTCAATGAAGTTTATAATGATAAAGGTTATTTGTTAAAGCGTATTAAAGCGACACTATTGATTAAACATATAATGCTATCTCGCTTAGCTATATCTTTTTACAGGATACTTTAGACATGCCAATGAATAACATAAATCAAAACGTCTTCAAGACGAGCTTGTAAAACATGCAATTACAATATCTTTACAGGTATTTATGGATGGAACGGATTTTCATACTTCTTGAGAAGAAGTCTGTTACGTGTTTTGATTGGTTGAATTTTGTAAATCCTACATTTCCTGTTTCTGTTGTATTTTGTTAATTACACTACAGGCGTATAGTCGCGCCTATGGTTCCCGGTTAATTATAAATCTTGTTAAAAACACTATTATACGTATATAGTCACGCCCACGGTTCCCGGCTTATAATAAAACACTAGTATGCGTATATAGTCAGGTCCCACGGTTCCCGGCTTATAATAATTATTGTTAAAACTATAGTCACGCCCACGGTTCCCGGCTAATTATAAATCTTGTTAAAAACACTATTATACGTATATAGTCACGCCAACGGTTCCTGGCTTATAATAATTCTTGTTAAAAACACTAGTATGCGTATATAGTCACGCCCATAGTTCCCGACTTATAATATGTATTGTTAAAAACACTACTATGCGTATATAGTCATGCCCACGGTTCCCGGTTTATAATAAAACACTAGTATGCGTATATAGTCACGCCCACGGTTCCCGGCTTATAACAATTCTTGTTAAAAACACTATTATACGTATATAGTCACGCCCACGGTTCCCGGCTTATAATAAAACACTAGTATGCGTATATAGTCAGGTCCCACGGTTCCCGGCTTATAATAATTATTGTTAAAACTATAGTCACGCCCACGGTTCCCGGCTAATTATAAATCTTGTTAAAAACACTATTATACGTATATAGTCACGCCAACGGTTCCTGGCTTATAATAATTCTTGTTAAAAACACTAGTATGCGTATATAGTCACGCCCATAGTTCCCGACTTATAATATGTATTGTTAAAAACACTACTATGCGTATATAGTCATGCCCACGGTTCCCGGTTTATAATAAAACACTAGTATGCGTATATAGTCACGCCCACGGTTCCCGGCTTATAACAATTCTTGTTAAAAACACTATTATACGTAAATAGTCACGCCCACGGTTCCCGGCTTATAATAATTCTTGTTAAAAACACTAGTATGCGTATATAGTCACACCCATGTTGGTTAAAATAATTGATGTAAACGCACACTGTCAAAGACATATATATATATAATCATGTTTGTCTTTACATTTATCGGATGCAATATATGACATGTATATACACTCAGGTTGCCTTGGCATAAGTATTTTACTGCATAATTAATAGCAATACCTTGATGTCTAGCAACATCGGTATGCCAGTGACAAAACTAGATTAGCTTATGTCAGCTCAATATTAGATTATTTGAACAAAAGTTTTGATTTACATACATTAAATTTTTAAAAAAAAGCAATATATAGAGGATCTTACATGAGTGCTCATTCATTATTGAAATTATTAAACGAGTTGGCAAAATGCTAACGAGTTTAATAAATTCAATAATGAATGAGAACGAATGTTAGATTCTATTTATTACATAACTTATAACGGCACATTACGTCAGAAAACGTACATTAACGTGACGTCCATGACGTCATTTACGTTATGTTATACCACTAGTGGAATATCGAACATATTGAATGGTGTTATTACACTCCCACACCACATGTTATGTGATAAATTACATTATCATAGTATGTGAAAATACAATGTCTTATGATAACACTTTGTTGGTCTTAGACACTATCAAACATATCAAATTGAGATAAAGTTGTAGATTGTTGGCAAAGAGGTCTAAGTTTCCATATTCATGTGTAGAAATTTAGTTAATTTAAGTGTTCTTACCCTAACCCTATTCCTAACCTTAAATGTCAATCGCCGAACTACGAAATTCGCGCTAACTCCCCTTACTTAGTGTGACAGTTGTTTCTTTGAAATGACATTTACAGAAGCAACACCATACATGAAACAAACAGCATTTCATTTAACAGTGTTTTTTTTAATATATAGCATACATGTACTATGACATACATATAATACGAACACATTACCTTTAAATATTCCTCTGAGACCCAACAGATGTGATGTTAGTAATCCGCCACTTCCTGAGTTATATTGCCACAATCGTAGCTCTAATCCATACCGTGTCCCTTATACAAGCAGTTTATTCACACGCAACACGTACTCCGCATATTGATTCTTCACTACATGCATTCGCTACGCGGTCTCAATGAATGCTATAACCTTTTTCAGATTGTTAACGGTCTAGTTTATATTAGTTTCCTTTTTAGGTAAACACCTACTGATAACCTGCGCAATGTTGACTTTTCACCGTCCTACGTGTGGATTTGTTACAAAGTTATTCAATTAAAACAAACCATCTAACCCTAACCCTACTTTTTTATTCTGTGAATATTTGCTTTACGCCTTTACTTTCCTTTAAGGGCACAGTTTTATTTTGCGAATATTTGCTTTACTTTCCTTTCAGGTACAGTTTTAATATAATTCATTTTCAAAAATTTGATATTCGGATGTTCTCGTCAGTATTTGCTATCAGAACAAAAACGTGTTTAAATAATATCCACTCGACTACGTTGTCTAAACATTTATAGTACGTTAGAAGTATGCATTAAATCATCAATAGATTAACGATTGACAGTACTACGTGCATTTATCTTAACACAATATCGTTGGCATCATGCATCGATGGTATCCGTATCGTGCGTTTTGCAAATTGTTTGCGTTAATAGCCTTTTAATATGTCCATTACCAAATATCCATAACGGTCAAGGTAACCAGATATCATTGTGTGCGTTTTATTGCAAGAATACGCAGAACAACCCTTTGCAAGACGTGCAGTATCTAAATGGTGATACTGGCGTGTGTTTTGAAGATAACTCATTAAAACTGTCAGTATATGTCCGTATTAATCCGTTAATGGTGTATTGAAGCGTTAATAGTCTGCTCCTCAGGCAATGATGATATCGCGCTGATAGAAATGTATAATTTAATAACAATAAAGTCCATGCATGCAGAAAATATGGAAAAACAATATAGCGATAAGTATAAATTTAATAAAGGCGACACGCAAAAGCACTTAGTAAAATATCTTAAACACTTGATGAACTGTGAGCATATGTTTACCCTTATAAAGATATTTAAAATTAAAAAAGACGAAATGCATTTAACAAATGTATGCACATTATTTTTATAATGGTTATGTCTTAGCATCTATTCGGACAAATGTCAAGAAAGCACTTAATGTAACATAATTATGTTACGTGAATACATTTATTTTAGTTTAGCGATGGAACTAAACGTGTATTCGTATCCCAACCATCGCATGGAATAACACAAACGGCAACAGATGTTGTTAGTAAATAGTGTTTTTTTTTAGAGAATAATGTATCTATTATGGTAAAAGCCAATCCTGTAATATAATGTCTGATGACATAAAGTGACCTGACACAAAATAAGCTGACACAAAATAATGATCGATAAAGTGAAGCAGGCGAGTCTTTACCCAAAGCAACAAGCTGTCCACTATAAATACAGTAACGGTAATTATAATATCGTACAATTTGAAGTAATGTTTCTATACTGAATTGAAAAAGAAACGTAACTCGGGATCTTCCGCTATATATTGTATATACTGAACACTTAAATTGCATATAATATTAAAAAAAATCCCAAGGTGTTTTGTAAAAATAAAAGTTGCAGTTAGTTAGAGAAAGGACACAACTGTGATGTTGTAGACGTTTTAATCACAGTACACTTTGTAACAAGAAATTCATAAATGTTGAAGTTTCTCTTTGAAAAATTTAGCCATTTCAGTACTGTATTTAACGTAAAGTGTTTGTAAACTTTTTGCATACTAAGTTTGCTCACATGCTCGAGCCAAACGCGTACTGTGTACATAATGAAACTTTGAAGAAATACTATTTGATGTGTTGTGTGTTGTTTTAGATATGTTTTTCCGAAAGGAAATGTCTTACGTACCCATGTATCATTCGATTAACAGAAACATACTGTACACGCAATATACAGCGGAATTTCCCGAGCGTTTCAGTATATATTAAACAAAATTAAATATAAAACATGTAATGTCCGCTAGAATTATAAGAGGGTATCTTTTAGTGGTATATGTATGAGTTTTACACTAGTTCCGACTTGCATTTTATCAGAGATGATCTTCTGTTGTATGGTTTATATAGCTAACATCATTACATATAATACCACCCCAATGACCTAATCTATGTTCCAGTCCACTTTATATGTATACAGTGACAGTAATTTGACAGTAATTTGTGGTTGTCACATACTGTAGTTATAAATGATTATTTATCCTTAAAACGTATGTTTTTTAAGTGCGTGTTTTTGATTAGCTACATATTGTGAATGCTACATTTCATTTTCTACTTCTGTGGCTACTTTTAATAGCAAAATAATCATTGCTGGTTTTTTAGTGACCCTAAACATATCTTAGAAGTTCAGTTTGACCTACTTCCATCTTTCAATATACACCATTGTAAGAATTGCTTTATGCAATATATTCTAACTGTGGTCTTTATGGCAGTTGTGTGCTTTTATCGCAGAAAGTAAATGCCTCGTAACGATCGAGCCAGCTGTCATGGAGAATAATCTATAACGCACGCTCATTTCGTAACTCTACCTGAGTATTGCCGACTGATTTACAGAGGACGTAATTTTATATACATGATGTACCACAAGCAAAACGTCATCTAATCTAGATGTGCATTTTGATATCAAAAGAAATCAAAAAGGTGTAGCAAACAAAAACAAAATACCTGTTACCTGTAAAAGGATTGAAAAAATGTGAAGAGGAAATCTTGTTGTTGTTTTTCAAATTCGTTTCCGTTTATTAATCTGATAAATAAACATTAACATACATTAAAAACACTCAAAAAACACTTGTTCTAATTCTAAAACAAGCCAGTGGTTGAGCAAAAGGTTTTTGAATAGGAGACAAACTGTAGGGTGGATCGGGCAGGAAACAAGTGCTGTTTGTATAGTCCTAATACATCATTCACTTTTACCTGAACGTTGTCGTTTTATGGTAAAATTACAACCTCATGCTTGATTTCTAACCAAGTATACTATTTAGACGTAGATAAAGATAGTCGGTGCTTTAACAAGAAAATCCTTAATCTAAACAGGAATCATCTAGATACGCCTTTGATCAAAACAAATAATTGTTAATACCTAAATACTTTCTTAGTGTTACGTTCGTCTTTCTAACCAAACATAACATTTAAGAGGAAAGGCCCCAGAGGAACTGATCGCTAAACATGGAAATAAATGCTAAAAAGGTGGAATATATTGTGTGTGTTTTAAAATAAATAACTAAAACTATTTGTATGTACAGACAAATTGTTTGTGTCCAATAGTTACGCACCTCTTGTCGCAGATTTGTTTTTTTGTGCTACTATCAAAGAGATTAATGGCGAGTCTTTCACCAGAAAAGAAGCCTTTAACAACACATCTCTGAATCTGGATGATATAGAACATTGACAACTCTGTCTTTCCTACTATGGTCAATAATATATATCCTAAAAAACTTCAACTCAACAAAGCTAATACTAGTATTTCTGATACTGTAGCTTTTTCTCGATTAGCATACTAGTATCTCGAAATAATAAGCAAACATTATGACAAGAGAGATGATTTCAATTTGGATACTGCTGATTATCCCCATTTAGACGTGGGTGGGGTGCGGGTGCGGAGTTTGGGTGTCTCCGAACAACTTATTATGGGGTGTGTGTTTCTCAACTCATTCGTTTCTAAAGCTTGTAGTCGAGTTGAGGACTTTATTCGAAACCTTTGTATAACCTGTGTATAACTAAAAAGCTACTCCATCTGGGGTACCATTACCATAAACTTAAAAACAAAACGTTTGCAAAATTATATTATCGTTACCCTGATCTACCTTTAAAGTATAAAAGTGTTTTAAGAACTCGACAAGGACTATCACAAACTCACTTCGATAGTGAGGTGATGTACAAACGTTGACATATCTTTGATTATATCCACTTTTAAACAATCTGTATTAAGCCTGTTAGAAAGTTTATCAAAAGAGGTTATGACCCTATCATGTTAATCCATTTATAGTTGCCATTATGCTTTCCTCTTTGATTGTGCGATAACCCGACATATTGGACGTCTACCGTTTGGTGAAAGGGTGGTAACGTTTAATGTTTGTCTTTAATCGTGTCGTGTAATTAATGGTTTATTCTACTAATTCTCTGGCTTCTGCCATGCCACTGAGTACTTGCTTTGTGGCTTTCTAGTTAATGGTTTATTCTACTGCTTATCAGCAATGGCTTCTGTCATGTCAATGAGTACTTGATTTGTGGCTTTCTATGTAATGGTTTATTCTACTTCTTCTCTGCTTTCTGTCATGTCACTGAGTACTTGCTTTGTGGCTTTCTATTTAATGGTTTATTCTACTTCTCTGGCTTCTGTCATGTCACTGAGTACTTGCTTTGTGGCTTTCTATTTAATGGTTTATTCTACTTCTTCTCTGGCATCTGTCATGTCACTGAGTACTTGCTTTGTGGCTTTCTATTTAATGGTTTATTCTACTTCTTCTCTGGCATCTGTCATGTCACTGAGTACTTGCTTTGTGGCTTTCTATTTAACGGTTTATTCTACTGCTTCTCTGGTTTCTGCCATGTCATTGAGTACTTGCTTCGTGGCTTTCTATTTATGGTTTATTCTACTGCTTCCCTGGCTTCTTTCATGTCATTGAGTACTTGTTTCGTGGCTTTCTATTTAATGGTTTATTCTACTGCTTCTCTGGCTTCTGTCATATCATTGGGTACTTTCTTTGTGGCTTTCTATTAAATAGTTTATTCTACTGCTTCTCTGGCTTCTGCCATGTCAATGAGTACTTGCTTTGTGGCTTTCTATTTAAAGTTTATTCTACTGTTTCTCTGGCTCTTGCCATGTCAATTTAGTGCTTGCTTCGTGGCTTTCTATCTAATGGTTTATTCTACTGCTTCTCTGGCTTCTGCCATGACACTGAGTACTTGCTTCGTGGCTTTCTATTTAATAGTTTATTCTACTGCTTCTCTGGCTTCTGTCATGTCATTGAGTACTTGCTTCGTGGCTTTCTATGTTTTTTTATATTAGTATATACATGATGATCATGTGTTAATTAATTAATTAGTTGGTTATTAAAGCTGTCTGAATGCTTAATTTCCGTTTCGACTTTTTCTATATTCTCATATGACTTTCCAACTTTTTTGTTTAGGGCTTTAACATGTGTGATGATGAAATATGTATATGAATTGTTTGGTATATTTACATGTATTTTCATAAGAATGTAAATAATTGAATTGAATTGAATGTTGTTTAACGGCTCATCAACACAGTATAGGTTATTTAGACCAGAGAGAGGGGAAGGATACATAGGAATCCGGGAACCTGCCCTACTCTTATTATCGAATAGATTCCTATGGTTCTTTAACGTGCTCGGAGGATAGACCGATACACGGGACCGCCCGGTTTACGTCCCCATCCGACGGACGAGGCTAAGGCTAAGTGTCTTGCCCAAGAACACACCGACGGAACTCAGTGGCACCACGGAGGATTAAACCCGGGGCCTCCGGTTACAAATCCGCCGCGCTACCGACTGTAAAGAGGACAAAATTAAGCAACTAATCAAACTGCAAAGCATAAGTATGATATTGTCATTATGTGTTTTGATACAGATGTGTGAACACTTGTGCCATCTGCTACCACATCAGGTCAACATACCGAGGGGTAATCGGGAAGTTAATACATATTGTTCTTCATTTGTATATAGCTACAACAGTTTCGCGTTCACCCTCTATATTACAAGTGGCATTATTGTGAAGGACTTCAGTAACAGGTCATATCAGGACAAAGTCAATAGTTGGTGTGACTATCGCTTAAGCTGGTGCTATGAGACGTGAGAGATGTTGCACTTAACATTACCTCTCATGAACAGACTCAATAAAACCGAGTCTGCTACGTTCATTTCTTGTTTGTGTTTGTTGCTTCCATAGGATCCACTTTTCAGTAGTTCACACTAGCGTTTGTTTAGTGGTGTGTGGCGTCCGTAAAAGGTCGCCCCGACTACATATTAGTAGTGTTATTACTTACTGGTCCTTTGGGGTCATCAAATCCAATCTTTGTGGCTTTAAAGTAGAATATCGCTTAAGCCGGTGCTAGGAGGCGTGAGAGGTGTTGCACTTTACATTACCTCTCATGAACAGACTCAATAAAACCGAGTCTGCTACTTTTATCTCTTGTCTGTGTTTGTTGCTTCCAAGGGATCCACTTTTCAGTATTTATTTGCACCATTTTAGATGCCATTAGACAGTACAAGTTTCATGCCATACATGAAAATCTTGTATGGACATGCTTTCCGTTAAACATTAATTGTACTAGCGTTGTTGTTTTTCTAAGTATGTATGTTTGTTTGTATCACGGTGTCCCCAAAACAGACCATTACTGTCCCTATAGTCATGATATATACTAAAGATCTTTTAAGCTTCATATGTTATAAATACACACTTAAATGTCAAAGTCCTGTGTCAATATTGGTTAAGTTGTTCTCATAAATTATTGTTAAACATAAATCCACACGGGTGCCTCCATTGACGATTCTCGTGATCATGAAATCATGTATATACGAGTCCAATATCAAAGGCATCGGTCGTTAACATAGAAGAACAATATTTTTTATTTTCAATTAAGTACACCTAAAACAAAAGCCACAACTGATCATTTACATTCTGGTTGAAAATATATGTCTAAAAGTGTATAAATATTAACATTCTAGCCACGTTTGGTGACGATTGGATAGCAACTGTATAAAGGGCTTTATCACATAACTAACGGTGTGGGAGTGGAATAACACCATTCTATATTTTCGATATACCATTAGTTATATAAGTATGCAAATAAGCCTAGTATGCGCTGTCAAAAAAAATCGATAGTGACTATGATCCAATTCCCACGGTTTATGTCGGTTTCGCGTGTTAAAGCGACAGGCAAAATGCAATAAAAGTCATATGTGAGTTATATGATAAATAGAATCAAACATTCTTTCTCAATCATTATTGAATTTATCAAACTCGTTAGCAAAAATGATATAATGCTCGCATTGCCGAGCATCGCATTATATCATTTTTCCAACACGTTTAATAAATTCAATAATGAATGAGTACTCATGTAAGATCCTCTATATGTTCTTTACAATGTAAAGTGTTGCATATTTGGTAAGTTAATGACCATAACTTATAATTTACAGTCCTATATGGCTGTTTCAAATATGTTTAACAATATATATAATACAGATTCTGACTAGTATGTATTTTTGGTATTGAATGGATAAAACAATACATAAATAAGCTTTTAATTAAGAAAGGATATGGCATCTTTTCAATTGTTAAAGAATGATAACTGGCTGAAAAATCCATCTAAGCTGTTATGAATGTAAGTTTAAAGGAGATCTGCTGTAAAATGACAATTCCATAGAGCCCTTAAGAAAAAAAGAGACAAACGGATGAGATGTGACGGACGAGGACTCATCTAATGAATATACAATTTCAACCTAAATACTTAAAACGGGATCCCTTGGAAGCAACAAACAGAAACAATAGAAAACAAGAAGCAGACTCGGTTGTATTGAGTCTGTTCATGAGAGGTAATATAAGGTGCAACACCTCTAATATAAGGTGCAACACCTCTCACGTCCACTAGCACCGGCTTAGCGGTATTTTAATTTAAAGCCACAAAGAGTGGTCCCATAGGACCAGTAAGTAATAACCTACTGATCTGTAGTTATGGCGACATTATACATCCGCCACACAACGCTAAGCAAATGGTAGTGTAAATGTCAATAAATACTGACAAGGGGATCACATGACCATTACGTAATGTAGGTTACTAACAAGACCAACTAAGCTAATGTAAGTGACCCAGGGCCAATAATACAAATCAGCAATTTCAATAACGCATTCAAGATATTAAGATCAAGCCCCTAGGGTGGAAAAAATAGAAACAAATCTTCTAAGTAATATGAAGATCGGATGAAAAATGAAGCTGATATTTTGCAAACAACTTTAGCTGTTTTTAAAAATCCAACGGTCACGAATCAATCAGTTTAGTCGGGCTAAATTAGTGACAACATATTGGTTAGTTAAAGAAATTGTCGGAGATCGTACGGATATGCAATGCATATCAAAATGACATGAAGAGCGGATGAAAAAAACGAATCCTATTGTGGTACATCGCCTTTTCTACTTATAACTCAGCTATGTTTGGAACTGGCCGGTTCAAGAACTCATCCGAGGTCGTATGTATATATAGAGATTATTTAACTGCTGGGATCGATTATATGGCAATCCTTTACGAGTGGTAGACGTGTGGTTCTTTTCACGAACGAGCACACGCGAGTGGGTGAAAAAACAAAGCACTTCTACCATCAAGTGAAGGATTACCAAATAATCAATCCCAGCAGTTAAATAATCTATTTATTACATTTTAAATTACGTTTTTCAAACAAATATTCGCTTTATTGAACGTTATCGTCGGATGACGTCGACATCAGCAACACTTTGTTGACGCCTCAACGTCGCAACGTTAGTTATTATTGTGTTCTGAGTTAGCAACGTTAGTTATTATTGTGTTCTGAGTTAGTTATTAATATTTAGCGATTATGAATATTCTTGCACTGAGAAATCCCGATCTTTCAGGCATAGAAATGTAATAAAAACATCTACTCACTTCACTCACATTAAGATCGCTTGGAAAAATTAGCATTAAGATATTATGGGGAAATGAAAGTGCTATCGTACTCACAGGGTTTGCAGACAAAGTAACGACAGACGGATGACGGACAAAAAGTCATGTTGATTTTGAGTGTCTGTTTGCCAGAGAACATTATACTAATCAAAAGTGACACCTGGATGCGTCTTTTGTTACCTAAATGCTATCCATAATGCATAATTTTTTCTCTAACAACTGAAACCTGCCGTAGTCAAGTTACAACCTTGATTTCATCAGATAACAAAGGCAGAACAACAAACCATGTCTATGGAGTGTTTACTTGTTTTCGTAATTAAGTAATCCTGCAGAAGGTCGCCATCTACATGCGCATGTCTATTAATCAGTAATGACATACTTAGTGCAGGCGGTAGCCCTTTTTCCAACCAATTTGTGTTTGTGATGTCATTTGATAACACCCTAGAACCTGGCTTAACCCCCCCCCCCCCACCCTTGTGATGTCATTTGATAACACCCTAGAACCTGCCCCCCCCCCCCCCTCCCCCAGCAGACTCTTTGCCACTGGCGGTAGTCCTTTTTCCAACCAATTTGTGTTTATGATGTCATTTGATTCCCCCCCCACCCCCTCCCCCCCCCCCCCCCCTCCCACCACCACCCAGCAGACTCTTTGCCACTGGCGGTAGCCCTTTTTCCAACCAATTTGTGTTTATGATGTCATTTGATATCCTTCACACTGTAATTGTGTTTGTGTGTTTGTGACGTCATATGTCTTTATTCCTTATTAACATTGCCGTTCATTTCTGTGTTTTTGGTTGACTGTGGTCTGTGAAAGCTACGTTTCCTGTTCGGCTTGTATACCTACATTGATTATCAAATACAGGAAACGACAAGCGTTGTATACTTCAGTCTTTTTTGTATATGAAAAGAGTACGGCCTAAAGATTAATGATTATGTTGATCAATAGGATTTCTATGTCCATAGGTATGTAGCAATGAAAGAAATATAACATGACCTTAATCAGTGCATGTACTAAATCAACTGACAGATCAGAGAACATGAAGATCCTATAAATATCAAGAGATAAACTTCCATGATTGTAGTGTTATACACACTTTAAAGATATGTTATCGATATACTGTTCGTAATCTACGCAATTCTTGAAACTTAAAAGGGGCACATGGCACTCTTGCAGTATTTTTAAGTATTAACGGTTTTACAGCTCGATTTATTAATCCAGTGTCATTTTGATTTAAACATGTTGCGTATAATTAAAGTTAATACAAATCGTTCCCATAGGGTTACAGTACAGCATTTTGTTTACCAGCACTTTCCAGAATCACATAGCTCTTATTAAACAACCTACTTTAAATTAAATTACTATCAAAATGTAAAATATAAGTCGCGTTTCTTTCGACTGTTGTTTACGTGTCAATAATAATAATAATAATAATAATAATAATAATAATCATAATAATAATTATAATAATAAAGACTTTATTTAACGAGAGAACTCATTTGAAACTAGTCGATCTTCCATTGAGGCCCTCAACAATATATATTATACAATATTTACAAAGATATGTAATATACATTTAAAATTAATTGTAGTATATTCATACATACAGTAACGGAAATATGTCCAAACTGAGTTGCAAGTTCTATTCGCCATTTTGATATTTTTGCAATGGTCATGTGACACATTATCATGTGATCGCAGGCTACTTTCTTAGACATTGACAGAGGTTAATGTAATGACCCCTGGAAGAGATTGGAAGTTTGTATCACCTCGACAGTAGGTTGCCACATCAGAATCACAAGAGAGGCGGAGCCTCTCTTGTGATTCTGATGTGGCATTTCCCTACGAGAGGAGATACAAGCCTCCAGAACAAGTTACTATAGTAATGATCCTTTTATCATATACCTCTTTACATATCATTAAAACAGAATACATGTATAAAAAACAAACAAATTAAAACAAAATTGTATTAAGTCAAACGAACTGAAAACCACCAACAGGAAAGGCATGAAAACATGTACATTATAGACGCATGAAAACGTGTACATCACATTGTAACAACTACGTCACATTGTAACAACTACATCACATCACATTGTAACAACTACATCACATTGTAACAACTACACATGTGTTCATTACACATGGGTAAACAATTCAAATTCTGGTGAATTTACAAACTGACATAATGCTAAATTAATCAATTAACAAATGCACAAACAAACATTCTGATAGTTCACGTTTTATGTTAAAACATCCCTTGTTCTTACTGGATTACTAGCTGGGCAATCCCCAACATTCCAGTCTGACATTTGTGTATGGGAAGTTCCAAAATCTATTTTAGTACCATAGTGAATGGATTCAGAAAACCTCTGGAGTCGATACAGGGTTTTGTATTCCAATGTAGCAAATTGAAGGTATATAAATATTCATAGGTATATAATAAACATCACTATCATACGTACGTATACAGAGTTTTACAATGTGTTATTTATGCTGCATAATAAAGAGCAATGCATCGCACATAAATGTCTTTGCACGTTCTCGGTATAACCATTACAAAGTCAATGACGACCATCTATATTTATCAAGTAAATAAAACATGATATAGGTGACATGAATGTACGATGAACAATATGCCAGATCAAAGGTGACATGGGTGGCCCTAGTGATGTGACGTGAAACATGCGCATTTAAAAAATTGAAAAACGGCCTTTCTGGTGACAGACGAAATTAAACACCGTGGAATGACAAAACGTGATGCAAAATAAACTGTTTCATAAACAAGGCATTTCTAATGGCATTTTAAAGGTCGATACGTGAACAATAGTCACGCTACTAAATGCGAGGGAAGCGTACATGAGAAAAAAGCAACTGATCACAATGACACGTTGTAATAAATGAAATAATATTTATCAACCACGATATATCCGACGTTTTACGTTGTACTTCCAAGTTATGAAAAACGAATTTTTTAACTTCAAAAGGCATTTTCGACTTTAATAGCGAGAACACGTCCGAGATAAAACTGCAGTTTCGACTTTAATACACGTCCAAGATGAAGATGTATTTTCGTTTCGTGAATTCTACATGCATGAACACATACTTAACATTTTGTGAATTCTACATGTCTGAGCACATGTTTACATCTGGGAAATGTGGACAATGAACTGGGTGAAAAAGTGCCGGGATAAAAACAGTCTGCGTGCGTATTCAACTTTTTGCATAATTCGCAAGACAAAAATGTATTTTCGACTTTAATAGTGAGAACACTTCCAAGATAAAATTGTTTTTCGACTTTAATAGCGAGAACTACGCCATTTAAAAACAAGCTATTTTTTATATTTATGAGAAAATTTATTTTTTTCAAAATCTTCAAGGTTGAAAATTTTGAATATCAAATGAAAAATTCCTAGTTATTCACTTACAAATCGAAACATCATTCGATATTTAAGTAGGGTAGATAAGCAATAGAACAAAGGTAGGTCCATGGCAGACTTCAGACGAAAGTCCTCGAAGGACCAACCAGATATTACTTTAAAATAAGTATAAAAGTCGAACAGGAAATGCAGCTTTCACAGAACACAGTAACCCCAAAAACACGCAAAACGACAACCTTGAAAAACGACAGTGTGCATCCCGGGGATAAATAGGACCATGGCAAAGAGGTAGAATTCCCCTAAAGTGTCGTTTGTGTCATGCTCATTAATTATCATGATTCAGGTCAGTGCTCAAAGAAAATTATTTTAAGAGACAGGCCCAGGGCTTGTTGCTTCTGAAAATGGACAGGCCCCGATTTGAAATGGACAGGCCCTGATTTGAAATGGACCATGATTTGAAATGGACAGGCCCTGATTTAAAATGGAAAGGTCCAATATTTTTTTCTTATTGGAAATGTGTCTTTATTCACTTTTATAGCACACATTTGTTACGTATGTATTAATCAAGCTCAGAACCTCCTCCGACTAGATTTTTCTTTTTGCTACCACTTTATGCTCCCTGGTCAGCGGACTTATTTACCATTTCGTTTAAAATATGTTAGAATAGAATATTACATAGTAATTTATAACCAATGCAAAGGAACTCCTTACACATTAAATAATGAATAGAAATATACTTTATATCTGTATTTATACATATACAGTATATATATTTTTCTTTCCACCAACATGTATTTGTAAAGGACATGTTTTCTTATTTGATTATGTAAAAAAAAAAAATCCGAAATTATGTACCATCCGAACTACTATGACACCTCACTTTTACGGCCCGAACATTTCACAAACATTCAATCGAAATACCATCAATAACGAATCTTTTTTATGCATTAGTGTGTTTTTAATGACAAAAACGGTATTTCTTATCACAAAGGAAAGAAAACACAACCCTAATAGCAGAATAATGAGTTTTATGTCAACAATTGTCGACCTCAAAGTTGTGACAAACTGCCGACACGAAGCCAGGCAAAATATTCGGACTTCTTTTTGTTTCAATGTGTGTATAACACATTTTAATTACTTTATTGCAAGTGTTTTCACAGTTCACAATACACATGGAGTATTTTGTCTTGAGGAACTTGAGCTTGAGATCCAGTAAAACTGATTTTTTGGGGGATTTTTTTTTTTTTTTTTTTTTTTTAGACAGGCCCGACGGGCTTCTCGTCTGCAAAATAAGACAAGCCCGGAATGGATTTCGAGGAGCCCCGGGCGTCGGGCTATCCTATTTCTTGAGCACTGCAGGTGCCACTTGAATAGTGACAGAAAACAATGATGATGGCTACTTGCAGCCCCACTACAGTTCTGAAGTTAAGAAGGCTCAATGACCATTCAGCATTATGTATTTGATTTTGCGATACTTCGATGTGAAAGTAGAATGGCCCTGGAATGTTTATAATTATATTCCTGTTATCACCATATAATCCTTTCGAGTGTGTACGATGACATTTTTTTTTAAATCAACACAGATCTTAAAAATCGTTAAAAAAAAAGAACTTAAAAGTAAATATATAAATTGCACTAACGGACGATGTAAACTCACCGTGAAAGAATGTGAACTAAAATGTCTCATACATTGTTAACATCCTCTTCCATGGTAAATTATCAAAGCAAATTTAACACCGTTTTCAATGTTTAACAGAATTATTCCATGTGAGCAAGCATTGCTCATAATTTTTATGACATTATGAAATGAATACCATGTAATGGCGACAGTTCGGAGGATTATGTTTAATTTTTAAAAGCTTACTGGAACAAAACTGCAAATCACTTGCCATTTAAGTAATTTAAAAAAGAAAGGTTTCAATTGAAGTTAATGGGATTAACTATTAATTTTGGCACAATGTGATATACTGGGATTAAATACATAAGAGAAAATGCGAACTACAATGTAATTTTGATTGTATCTGTTGAGAGTTTTTTAAAACTGAGACTGGAAACCAGGTTACACGGACCTGATCAAATATCAAGTGGTTGAAGAAAATACAATAGATACATCGACGAAACCTTACATCAGGCCGAATGCTGCGTTCAGTATTAGGTTTCGTGTAAGGCAGAATGCAAAAGGTCACTCTTGAAGCTGCGTTCAATGTTAGATGTCGTGTAAGGCAGAATGCAACAGGTCACCCTTAAAGGGAATGTAGCGACACAGCCAAACAAGGCTGTTATTGAGAGTTCTGAAAAACTTGGAAAAAGGTGAAAGAATTATCAAAATCGGATGATAAACAAAAAAGATATGACCATTTAAAGGTTGTTCTAAAACGAATATGGGAGCCGCCATTTTTAGAACTATGACGTCATAGTTCCATATTACTATATAACTATCATTTAAAACGAAGAAAATCACTGCAAATGAATGATTTTTTTTACTGGTCATATAAAGCATTACTGCCATTAAGTATTACATATTTTTCATACAGTTTTTGTCATTTTTCCCCTATAAATCAATAAATTTCATATTTATATATATTCCATATATGGTCATTTAGAAGCATGATGTCATAGCTCTCAAAATGGCCGCTTCCATATCCGTTTCAACAGAAACTTCAAATGATCATATCTTCTTTGTTAATCATCCGATTTTGATAATTCTTTCACCCTTATTCAAGTATCTCAGAACTCTCAATAATACAGATGGTTTGGCGTGTCGCAACATTTCCTTTAAAGCTGCGTTCAATATAAGGTTTCGTGTAAGGCCGAATGCTGCGTTCAGTATTAGGTTTCGTGTAAGGAAAAATGCAAAAGGTCACTCTTGAAGCTGCGTTCAAGATTAGATGTTGTGTAAGGCAGAATGCAACGTGTCATCCTTGAAGCTGAGTTCAATGTCAGGTTTCGTGTAAGGCCGAATGCGTATAATTCAAACTCCATTTAATAAATACTGGAAAGGTGATCCCTTAGAGGATTAATCTTGTTGTAAAACAACCCCGCTCTTAGCAAACACGTAGAAACATATAATGGCATACTATGTAACAAGGAAGTGAAATAAAATACTAATAGTCGATAGCATAATACAAACGTAAAGCAAGTCATAAACAAACACAAATAAATAAAAGCGGTCTCGTCTTGGCGAGGCCATGTTTGATCGCTAACGTCTGACAGTAAACAATCGTGCATCTTAAGGAAACTTGATGCGTTCTGGTGGCAATTGTTCAAGTAAATTAAGAAGAGATCGCGAGATCGTTGTGACATTCAAGAAGCCCACGACAAAAACACTGACGACGCGTTGGATGATAGGGGAATGCATAATTACAACTTCATAATGGCGGAATAGCCTTCTATTTCGTCTGGTTTCAAATTAAAATTCCTGTGGTTTAATCTCGTTAAGTAACGCGTGGGAAAATGAGATTTAAGCTCAAGACTAGTTTTAGTATACAATCGTCTTATGTTATTATGAAAGTCGATTAAAATACAATCAAATACAAATTACTCGTGTAAACATTCAATTAGGGAGAAATAAAGATCGGGCTATATTGACATAGCGCCCTATCACGAACAACAAAAGTCGTCTTTATCTTTTTATCGTTCAGTCTCAAATGTGTAATTAATTGAAGAGCACATTTATAATTATATCAGTGGGATATTCATTGAAATAATGTTTTTAAAAAAGAAGTCTACTGTTTATTTTAAACCATTCTCACACCTCAGGGCTACATGGGCCCCAGTCGTATTTACAAAGGGTCTCGATGTGATACTCCGGCAAGCGAGAATGTTTTAGCCAAACGCCTTGCATTAATGGTATAAACCGGTAAGATTGCTAGTGGCTATGTTCTACGGATTCAGTAGCACGCAGCCTCGCGGAATAGTTGAAGAAATAGATAAGAAGACTTACTGTAGTGTGTTTTATGTAAGTACAGACTATATTGTGCCCATATATGGCAAGATACTCCGCAAGAGGCTTGTTGTATTTGTTGGTGGAGGGACTATAAACCTTAGAATAACACACACACACACACACACATACACACACACACACGCACAGGTGTGTTTTATGACTATTAACACCTCTACTTGCGGATTCTTGTCAATGCCGCTTTGCTCTACTGTTGTAGGACAGGGTCCGAATTTTGGTCAATTTGTACCATCTGCGGGGGCAAATCAATTTACTATGCTAAACTTGAAATACGGATTTCTATCAAAATAAGTTGTATGTGTGCTAGTAAAGACAATGCACGCTGAACACATTGTTGCTTAGAAATGAACCTTATTCCAAATATCGGGGGTTGGGGAATAAAGATATATCCTTAAAACGTATAGTAAACATTAAAACCAATCATATAAACACTTTAAACAAGAGCATGTAAACAAATTATCTGACAATAAATAAACATTATAATTTCAGTGCCTCCGAAGGTGGTACCGACCGAACCATCTTGCTAATGTTCTTTATCAAATGCATTAACTGTTCAGCTTAAAGTGACACACGTAGAATACTCCATCCACCTTTTGCATCATCATGATTCTATCATCATTTTTCAATTATGCATTATTATATATAAGGTGTAAAAATCACTTACCCATTTTACGAAAAGCTGAGTATTGAATTCACTCCCTTGTATTTATAAAAGTTCGCCTCCCACTCCCAACGCACAGTTTTAAAAGTACAGGACACCTGCAATAAAAACGTTATTTTGATTAGAAATTGCAAAGTGAATTATATGTAAAAACATAAAACTAATTAATATGTATATACGTATAGCTAAGTATGTATGTAACAGATACTAACCGATCAGGAGTCCTCCATGACAGACGTGTGACAGCCGGCGCGTGTTATATGGTCAGCGATGATAAAATATTACATATTTATGATAGAAGATGTCTAAATCATTTGCGAAGGTTACAGTAACGAAGGCGACGTCCGTTAACTGTATATCAAATTCTCATGAAACTACGTACCACATCTGACTAATTAATTGCATACCGTCAGCAGGACATACAGTCTTGATCACCTTCGATGCTTGATTTTAAATACAAATGTCATGGCTCTTTGTGCAGAAAAAAATGAAGCCGGAACGAAGCCGGAACTAAATTTCCGTAATTATTATTTTTATTGTATGTTTGACTATCCGCATTTAGTTCGTCGATACAATGATGCAGAATTCATCTTTATTTATTTATTAATGCATTGTCTCTCAGTCGTTCTATCTTGTACAGAAGGATTCCCCGTGTGTATGTGTCAGCCAATCAGAAATGATACCAGTATTTCGGTAAAATGGCTTCCGTTTCAAAAGTTAATTAGAAGAAAGCTTCTTAAAGAAAAAAGAGAAGCAAGTATCACAAATGATCTAGACTACACATGTACACCCAGGCATAAAGACGTAGCGTGTTATTTTCACTGCATAACGGAGATTACCGCTGCGTAACGTAGATTACATTTTGGTTCAATATCGGAGCTAAAATGGCCAGTAAACAATCTGATACATGGATATCGGACAATCAGTAGTTTCTTTATGTTAAACTTTGATAATCAGAGAAAATTTACACCTCTTGTGACAACAAAATGTTAAGATTTTGTCAGATTTTCTGTTATCAGTAATCAGTCGTATGTGCAGTGACAATTTATCTAAAGGGTTTACAAGTTCTTTGTAAACCTTTATCGCAGATACAAAGCGTCGCAATTAATCAGATAACCCGGAATGTCTTTCCAAATTCATCAATGTTGTTCTTTTGTCAAGATATAGTCATCGTAGACATATCCATTTGCGTTTTATTATTTGAATAAGTTACAATTGTGAACCTTTCGGAAAGTACATAATTATACCTGGACCCTGATTATACAGAAGATTTTGAGGAACATTTTGAAACTAAATTATATCATAGTACGAGGGCCCCGGGTCCAATCCTCCGTGGTGCCGCTGAGTTTCGTCGGTGTGTTCTTAGGCAAGACACTTTCCCTTAAACTCGTCCGTCGGATGGGGACGTAAACCGGGCGGTCCCGTGTATCGGTCTATCCTCCGAGCACGTTAAAGAACCATAGGAATCTATTCGATAATAAGAGTAGGGTAAGGTTCCCGGATTCCTATGTATCATTCCCTTCTCTCTGGGGCGGCTCTAAATAACCTATACTGTGTTGACGAGCCATTAAACAACATTCAATTCAATTCATATGATAGTACGAGTATTAGAAGAACAGGGTCCTGATATAACATAAGGACCCTGGAATATTTAAAATTAATTCTAAAGTTTTTAGAAATTTCAGTAAGTCACACTTGGCAAACACTTTCCTGAAATTAAGAGGCAATGAATCTGAAACTACACGTATTAAAACCAACATCAAAACCGAAGGTAATGTTTTGAAATATATATTACCTGAAATAATGTGTTTGTCAAGTGGCCATTCTGTCGACAAATATGTCCCAAATCCACACGAACGAATGTATACTAAAATACCAGATGACAAAATAACGCTATTATAATGCTTAGATAAATAAACAAGTGAGAAAATGTGTAAGCTGCATATTACCTTTTGTGATTTCACGATGTGTACGTGTTAAGACACCTTCACGACCCCCATTGTGGTGGACATTGTGATATTTAATATCAGTTTATTGGGGGAGATATTTGTCTCCCTCGCTAATCACCCGGATCAGATAGATAGCATACCCTCCTACCCTTTGGAATCAATCAGTCTTGCCTAATATCAATGACGGTTAATGAACGCCAGAGATAAGAGGTGACAAGTCTAGCGCCGACTTATTTCGACATCATATTAAATACAACATCGGCCATAAGTATGGGCGAGATTATTGATTATTGATTATATATTATATATCGAACAAGTGATAAGAAAACGTGTTATAATTAAACTTATTTAGTAAACGATCACCAGTGATACAGACCTCATAAACATGATATGACTGACCTAAATAACAGGAGTTCATATATAAATGTAATCCATATTTCATTGCAAAAGAATTAAATTTTCTCAAATATAACGTATATTTATAGTATAAACAGCATATAAATGCATTTGGCAGCAAATAGGGTTGCAACAATGTGTTAAACACACACGCGCGCGCTTGCACGCACACGCACGAAAACACATACAACGCATATGCTTTTATGTTGGGCTATAAACTATCTGCAAACCAAAATTCAAACATGCTCAAATGGGAACTGAGATAAAATATTCTTACCGACTAAAATAAGTGTTTTAGATATCCTTTCGTTATGTTTTCCTTTTTCCAAAAACGCTTTCCTCTCACGTACATGAGTTTATGTCATTGCACACGCTGCAAATTAAAAAAATAGCTTGTGAATATTAATACATTTGTTAAAGAAACACAAAAAGCATTAAGCGTTTACTCGTGGTTAATATTATACATGTATTGTGTCCACCTCCAGTGTGGTGAGACTGGGTAACCACCGTGACCATCTATTATAGGGATAGGGTTCACAGCTACGGTCAACCTCCCTGCTACATTAACGTCTATGTATACAGCAATGGTCTCTCATCCGTGCTTAATTACAGGTATTGCTTTGGCGCAGTCTATCAACGAACGAAACATTTTAAAATGTTTTGTATTTAAATTAGTCTAGATTCATTTAATGATGCAATTATTATTGGTATTACATGCATACGTTAAATCAGCATAAGATTTACGTGGAACATCATAATACAAGCTTAAGGAGTTCCGACACTTTCCTGTACTGGGAGTGAGTGTAATAGTGGCTCCCAGAAGGCGGGTATAAAGTGAACGCTTTCGAAGAAAATTGTGTTGACAACTTTGGTCCGACCTGGCGGAGGGTGAGGAGGGACGGACAGAGAGACCCTGTAATGCGAACCAACCCTGTGTGTAATTATTTCACATATTCATAACTTTCACATCCTGTCATAAGTTACAAATTTCCGAGATGTTGATATATTCAGTAGGTGAAAATAAAGGGGTTTACTAGGACTTTAACTTCAATCTCTATATGAAAAATGAAAATATTAGACCATTCTTTAAATTATATGTATCCATATCACTACAGACCAGTTTTATAAAGGGCTAAAGTCAGTTGAGCACCAACGATAAACACCGAGTTTACCCTCTACCAGAATGTGGAGGTCTTTTATTTTATTGATCACTGATTGGTCAAATTAATTTGATGATGTCATGTGAAAGTTATGAATAGTGTTCGGAAATTGAATGTTTATGCTATCCATGTTAAGGGTAAGAATAGTGAAATGATAGAGAGGTATTTGACTTACCTTCGTAGACGGTTTAATCCACGTATACACTCAGCGAAGAGCGCGTTTTGCGTTGCATATACTATTAAGAAAATCTCAATTCCTTTTAAAGAGACTAGAGGTGATCTTCTATGGCTACAATAAATTATCTCAACACACTTTTTAACTTATTGAATTATATGTATACTCCTAGCAGTATGAACGGTTCAAACACATATGAATCAAAACCCGCCGAGTTGTTGAGTCTTCCAGACCAAACCTTTTTGTAAACTAATAATTAAACCGACAGTAACATGTCGCTCAATGTAATGTATGAAGGATACATAATTCGCATTTAAATTCGGCTGTTCCAGTGATCGCATCGAGTACCTTTAAAATTAACACAACAAAACTACAAGAAATAAATGCTATTATACAATAGTTGAGCTCTAACACCTAGTAAAAGGGGGTAATAGTGGGCGTCATCGGCGAATAATTGAAAGATTAGCACATAATAGAAGTCCCACTTGGCAGCAATTATATAAACAGGCACCTGTCAACATGAATATAATTGCAATCAAAAGGTCCGGTGACAAATTCCTTATACGTTCAAAATGCTTTCTTGATATTAAAAGAGAATTGAAAATGAATGCCATTATAGTTTAAATAGCATATACATCAATAGGATAATTGCAAACTGTTCAAGTTGGCAAACACTTACCGTGTCGCGCGCAAAAACTCACTTAATGACATTTTTATATCTCGTAAGGTAGATTAGCAATAGCTGTTAAAAATCTTATAAATGTTTAATGAATTAGTTACCCATTTACAGGCCAAAAAAGAAAAGTAGTAATGGAGATTATATATTATTATGCAATAATATCGTCTCCTGAAATTCACCTATAATTACACATTTACAGACCAAAAAGAAAAGTACTAATGGAGATTATATTTTATTGTGCAATAATATCGTCCCCTGTAATTTATTTAAAATAGTGTTTACAATTTATGTTTTATGAAATAACGTATACAATTGTATTTCTTTTGTAAACATACGGCAATAAAATAATTACTATTAAATCTGAATCTTCTGTGGATGTCGTGGAATCGTTATCAGAAACCAAGGATTTATAACAAAAAAATAAAAAATTACTATATATAAATCCTTGCAGAAACGTATTGCAGTCAATGAAATGATGGAGTGTGATTTTGGTCAGGTCCAAACACAAATATTCAGTTCCATTGCACTCCAAAAGTTGACGAAGCAATTACGTTAACGCTATTCCAAGACGCCCGCATCCCACTACACGATTGTCTCAATAAGTCAGCTGACAGGCCAGCGCAAGTCCACGGTAATGATAATCGACCAGGGAGATGGTGGGTGGGTACATAGTGACTGTGTCACTAAGTCACTGATGAAACAAGGAAAGGAGTCCGAGACGTAATAAACCACTTCTTCAATCTCTTGAGGAGTAGAATATGTTAATAGATAAATATTCTTTAAATTCAAATTCAAATTCAAAATATTTATTCCAAGATTTACATATGTAAACAGCAATGGATATATAGAAATACATCATATTTAACAATCATTAAAGGAACTAACCCACCAAATAACGGCAAAATTACACTACTAAACCGTCTGTCAAAACTCTCTTCAGGTGTTCAGGTCATATAATTGGGTATTTGGGTTTTCACGGGTTTTTAAATTCACGTGATTGAATATGCGTAAAATGAATTATGAATTGGTAACTCTTAATTCAACGCTCTATTTTGGGGTTTGGCCTGGCTGGTTAAAGCCGTTTATAGTGTGTCTATAGAGTTTGGATTCTCAACATGTTTTATATATGTTTTATTCCTATACTTTTACCATTGTTTAACAAAGTTTTTGAAACCGGATATTTTCCGGAAATATGGTCAGACGGTTACATAATACCATTACATAAAAAAGGTAGTCTTACTAATCCTGAGAACTATAGAGGTATTTCTTTGTTAAGTACTTTAGGGAAATTATTTACTCGTGTGCTGAACAATCGATTAAATGATTGGTCGAAGCACAGGCCGGTTTTAGGAAAAATATGAGCACTGTTGATAATGTTTTTGTTGTGCATGGGATTATTACTCATATGATAAATGCGGGCAAAAAGTTGTATTGTGGTTTTATTGATTTTACAAAGGCGTTTGACTATGTAGTAAGAGACAATTTATGGATGAAATTAATCAAACTAGGTATTAGGGGTAAAATTTTAGATATTATCAAGTCTATGTATAAATGTATAAAATCACGAGTGAAGCTTTCAAATAAGCTCAGTGAAAACTTTACATGTGTTTTAGGAGTACGTCAAGGTAAATGTTTGTCCCCGTTACTTTTTTCAATGTTTATAAATGACATAGAAGAAGAATTTATATTGAAAGGTTTTGATGGCATTGACGTAGATATGATCAAAAAATTTATTGTGCTATATGCTGATGATATTGTGATTTTTTTTCAGAAACTGCACAGGGTTTACAAAAAGGATTTGACATTCTTCTTGATTACTGTAAGCGCTGGAAATTAAAAGTAAATGTATTGAAAACAAAGGTTATGTTTTTTAGGAAGGCTGGTCCATTAGCTGGAGATGTTCGATTCACCTATGATGATAATTTAATAGAAATTGTGAAATCTTTTTCATACCTGGGAATTGTTTTTACTCAAGGTGGATCTTTCCATGAAACACAATGTACATTAGCTGGTCAGGCTCAAAATGCAATATTTAAACTAAATAGATATCTATACAAATTTACAGATATCACTGTACAGCACAAACTTGATTTGTTCGAAAAACTTATTGTTCCTATTCTAAATTATGGCTCTGAGGTTTGGGGATTTGTAACAGCATTAAATATAGAACGAGTGCATACACACTTTTGCAAACGAGTATTACAGGTAAAACGATCAACACAACACGATTTTATTTATGGCGAATTAGGAAGAACGAGTCTTGTAACGCAGAGATATATTAAAATAATTAAGTATTGGCTAAAAATATTGAACGTTAATGAAAATAAGTATATACGCCATGTTTACAATATGATGATGGTGGATGCTGAGATATATCCAAATAAAAAGAATTGGGTAAAATTGTTAAAAAACTTGTTAGAATCACTTGGTTTTTATCATGCATGGTTATTTCAAGGAATCCTAGTCATTTCGGCACCTGGTCACTTCGGCACTTGGTAATTTCGGCACCTGGTAAGACATTTCGGCACTCGGCATTGGACACTTCGGCACCTACAAAGTCACTTCGGCACTTAATATTTTTATTATAAACGTGATATAAATAACTTTTTTTTTTGTGTTAAATATAGGCAGAGGGGTAGAATCCCCCCAAATTCATGTTCATTTTATCATTTTTTGTTCATGTTCATTAAAGGTCTTCATCATGATCCCTGCATTGTTTCAGGTGCTATCTCGCTCGCATCAAAAGAGCAGTGGCAGAAAAACAATAACGTGGCTCCAGCGTAAATGGAGTTTCTACGATAGAATTTGCAGCAACACTGCAGTTCAGGGTGAGAAGGTTCTAGGCCCATTTTCCATATTTTATCTCGATGTACATGGAAGATGAGCCTGGCATGTTCATGCCTTTTAGGCGCCATATAACCTTTTCATGTGTTGGTGCGCCTTAAAACCCCGAAATAACTTCAACTTATTATTTATTGTATTTATTATTAAGTATCGCAAATGCGGTTCGTCTGTTGGAACGTCACCAATGGTCTCCTCATGAATGGACTGCTCAACAATTGCCTCAGGAATGTCAAAGGACCGTTCTACCACAATTGAAGTGTCTTCTGGTACATCATTGGTAACAATCTGCTTACAGCCATTGCATTTCCATTCGAGCTCAATGAGGCCACGTACGGCCTGTCTGTACTGGTCTCTGGATATACCTATTAATATAATAATAATTTTATAAGTTGGCAATAACAGGTAATGATATCGCTAGCAGATTTTAAAAAATGATTATATATCGCCAGCCTTATATTAATTTATTTAAAATATTCATGCATATAAAGTATAAATCTAATTATAAGTAATTATTTAATATGTAAATTATTATTGGCAATAAATATAATCTAATAGATCGCTGACATATATATAAAGAGCACATTTTGAACACTTAAAATTAATTTTATTAAAAAAATAAACATACCCGTATTGCAGGTTCTATGCTGCCAACGAGAACAGACGTCACATTGCAAGCCTTCTTGCCGAGCGCGAACTTGAATATTGCAAATAATGCACTGGTCGTCCATTTTTGTGATTGCAAATCAACAATGGCATTATGAACAAATCCACATCTTATATACGGTTTTTATTGCTCAAATGTATATCTAATTGTTCGCAAACTTCTTTAAGTGTTAATTGCCGACGCTGCTAATTAATCGCAAACTTCTTTAAGTGTTAATTGCCGACGCTGCTAATTAATCGCAAACTTCTTCAAAGGGGTTGGCAATAAGGAATTGTTTTTATACTGTATAAAACAAAGAATAAATGATAATTTCATTCAAAATTGGCATTCTAGGTTAGAGAATTCTAGTAGGGCAAATTTTTATAAACTGATTGTTGATTATAATTTTGATCTTAAGCCATATCTAAAACTCGTAAACATACCAAAGTTTAGACAGGCAATGTCAAGGTTACGTGTGTCCTCTCATACCCTTGAAATAGAAGCTGGAATATGGCAAAAACCAGTCAGTAAACCAATACATGAAAGAATATGCGTCGTCTGCAATACACTTGAAGACGAATATCACTTTGTTATTGAATGTTGCATGTTTAATGAAATAAGAAACCATTACATAAGTAAATATTTTTGGAAAAGACCTAACATGATCAAATTTTTAGAACTTTTCAAATGCGAAAACAAAAAGACACAACAAAACCTTAGCGTCTTTATATATAAAGCCTTTGAAATTAGAAAATCAATGGTATATAAATAATACATTTACAATAGCCGTTTTTTTATGTTATTCTAAAGTTGCATGTTTACGTTATAAGTGTATATTTGTTTATTACAAACTATGTATATACATTTGTGTACTAGTTAGAAGCTTCCCATTTATCACGCTAGTTAAATCTAATATTATATATAAATTAATATAACTATGTGCATTAACATATTAGCAATGCAATGTGATGGTTCAGTCACCTTCTCTGCATATTTTGCGGTAAAAGCAAAATATCAACAACATTAACTGCTAAAGTATTAATTGTTACCTTATAAATATAAATACTTTTCTGTTGATTATGTTAATTGTTGGTATAATGTTGTATATATATTTCACTGTCGCTGTCAAGTTTATATGTATTTGTTGTATCCTCACGGGTCTTATGACCCATTGGAATTATCTGAATAAAACTATATATATCTATGATATATACCTTTTCGTCAGTAGGTTTGGAAACATGTACATGCTGACTGTTGTTGGCGGGATAGCTTCTTTAAGATAGTGTAAAGGTAAGCCCTGTAGATCGAATTAGGATAAAAACAAGTTTGTTTCTGTGATATTAACAACCTCAAAGGAAACGCACATATACAGTTACACAGGGTCCTTATATAAGGACTCTATAAGGACCCTGAGTTACACGAATCACCAGTTGATATTATGGAGATCATTTTCAAGGTAAAATGAATAGACATTTGGCAATTAAACCCTAACTGGATCCTGCTTGCAACGTTTTGTGACCACGGTCCTCGTGTAAAACCTCTGATATTGTCACGATTTCCAATGTTAAGTTCAATTTGACCTTGACCTTTGATCTTTGACATAATACTCTTAACATCATTAAACATCTGCAACTGCCAAATGTATCCTACTTGCAAATAGTTCATAAAAAACGTTAGTTAGTGCCGAAACCATTGTAAGTTCAAGTTAAGTTCATTGTTATCTTGACCTTTGATCTGTGCGGAAAAAACAAATGGGTCAAACTTTTAAATTTTAAATTTGTATTATCATATGTTATAATCCCGTAAGATTTATAAATATGTCTATGTAAACAAAGATGACCGTCAAAGATGGGCACTAGTGGCCAGCTTGTGTGGATTAAATTAGCAAATTTGACCGACAACCTTTTTACCTTTAGAAAATATTACTGGAACGGACTTAAACCGCCATTTCAGTTGTTTATGACCATCGAGATGTCGTGTGTTGCTTCGGCGAAGGAATTGTATACACATACATATAAATTGCAGTTGTATACGAAAAAAACTCTCAAACTTGTCTATTTGTAGCAGAGTTTATTTAATGTGATCTCATGGACTGGAAATGTAGGCTATATAGTACTAGAGCCAATGCCTACACGTGGCCATTTATTTTGTTGAAAAGGCGAACTATTTTGCGTACTCCAGAGCAGGTTCATTCAATAATTTATTGACCCTGTCCAGAGTAAAGTTTTTTCTATAAAATGAGAAGTCAAATTAGCGTTCCACGCCTTCTTCAACTGATGTCTTGCTTAATATCTCCCACACCCCACACCAAGTTTGGTGTGGTTAGACCTTATATCGTTTTGAGAAATAGCACATTATTTCAAAATAGCGTTTTTCTTTCTTTAAAATATAAAGGGCAGTTATTCCAATCGTTTGTATCCTATCTATACATCATTAGTTGGTATTGATCTTGCACAGCACATTTTGTAAGGTTACACACAGTTTTTGAGGATTTGTTTGAATGGTGAATATGTAATTCTTAGCAGGCCATTTTTTGTGGTAGAGGCGGACCAGTCCATATTTCCTGGGTAGAACACGAACTGTATATCTCCCTCTGGCCGTAAGGTATTTGAGGAATAGACAGATTTTGCAATGTCAAGACTTTAAATATAACTTATTCTGTATTTTGTTTTATCAAATTTACCTGCTCTCGCTTTCTACACGTTGTTACTTGATTCTGATCTTGCACACCATTACCTGCTCGCGCTTCCTACACGTCGTTACCTGGTCTTGCACACCAAGTTTGGTGTGGTTAGCCCTCATAGTTGTTCAGGAGTAGGCGACACAAGTTTGTGATAGACGGACGGATGGAAGGACCGTCATTCATATCCCCCCCCCCCCCCTCCCCCCCCCCCCCCCGGCATCTGGAGTACTGGTTTTTGGGCATGGCATCTGGAATACTCCCTAACAGAGGGTTGGCATCTGGAATACTATTTGAAACATGCGAGGCTAAATGGAATGATCCATATTCATAAATATAGCAGTTGTGTGACCAGGTCACAGGTCATGTTATTCAATTTCTCCTGAGAATTACAAAGGAGACTTAATCCTTACCCCATGGACTGTCCTTTCTTTGCATTTAAACCAGTCCATTTATAGTACAAAGGGGTGTTTCAGTCAAATGACTGATGAGCACCCAGACAGTGTAAACCCTGATCAGCCTGCAAGATGTCGTGCCAAACATTTTGGTCAAGGTTCAATATCACTTAAGGTTTTTGAGAAGTAGTCGCCACAATGTCGCATTTTTTTAAATCTATTTGTAGCAGTGGTGGCCATCTTGAATTTCCTACCAACCTGAACATTCCTGTCAAGTTTCATGAAATTACCTCAAGTAGTTTCAGAGGAGTAGTCGCCAAAAGTTTTTCCTATAAAACTCTATGTAAACTTTGACATCCAATCAAAATGAACTTTGGTTAGGACCAACTACATGTCGTGGCAGTCATTTTGGTAAATGTTCCAAATCAATACCACTTATGGATTTTGAGTAGTCAAATCGCATTTTTAAAATCCATTTTTAGCCGTGGCGGCAATCTTGAATTTCCGGCCGACCTGAATGTTTTCTAGGATCAACTAGACATCAAGAGCAACATTCCTGTGAAGTTTCATGAAAATCCGTCAAGTAGTTTCAGTAGTTGCCACAAGCTTTTCCTATATAACTTATGTAAACAAAGATGGCTGCTGGCGGCCATATTTGACATCCAAGCAAAATGAACTTTGGTTAGGACCAACTACATGTTGTGCCAGTCATTTTTGTAAAGTTTCCACATCAATATCATTTATGTTTTTTGAGTAGTCGCCACAAAATCGCATTTTTGAAATCTATTTTAAGTCGTGGTGGCCATCTTGAATTTCCGGTTGACCTGAATTTTTACTAGGATCAACGAGACATCAAGAGCAACATTCCTGTGAAGTCCGTCAAGTAGTTTCAGAGGAGTAGTCGCCACAAAAAAAGTTTACGGACAGACATACAGACAGATGGACGGACGACGGATGCCGCACCACGGCATAAGCTCTGCAAAATATGCAATTTCCTGTGTAAATTTGTGCATACCACTATGGTTAAAGTAGCTATCCCGTCAACAACAGCCAAATTTTACATTTACATGGACAGACCACAGGAATTCGAAATTATATGTTGTGAATGAATAAAATGATGAAAAAAGGTATTTTAAACTCTCAGAGAGAACTTCTATAGAGTATAATAAAACGATGGGTGGGTATATGTTTTTATTTTTTTCATCATTTTATTCCTACACAACATATAATTACGAATTCCTGTGGACAGACAGACTGAATCCTTACAGTAAAGCCGGTTATCCAACTACCTTTGTTTTGTTTTTGGGTGGGTTAAAATTAGAATCAACTACATGTCATGTAAATCACTTCAGTGGAGTTATAGAAAATGTTAACATTTTCTGTTTTTCTGATGGATGGATGAACACACAAATGGACAGACGGTTTTATTATTTCTCGTCTGGAGATGGTGTGACATAAAAATCAAACAATAATAGCTTTTTGTATGTTTTTCTTTATTTTTTTCTATTAGCATTGAAATGGTAGTTATTTAGCAGATGTGAAAAACAATTTTAGATCTAAACCCCCAAGTGTAACCTTGACCTTGATGAAAAGGTCATGTTAAAGACAACACATTGTCAAAAGGCATAAACCTTTCTACAAATATCATCGAAATCTCTCTACTTTTTAAAAATATATAGAGCATACATGAAATACGGCATAGATAATGACTTGATTTGTTCTTTAACGTTTCATCAATGGACAGACATAAGGACGGATGTTGAAGTGGAAAAATAAATAATCCATCAGAATCGATCAGGGAGAAAAAGAAGTTACTGTTCGGCCAATGAAACCTCTAAAAAACTATAGAAATCTTAAAATGCTTAAATCTGCACATGCAAATATATTCCTCATGTTAATAATAATATAAGTAAAGACCTTTCCAAGAATGTGATTAACTATCATGCATATATTAAGATATGTATTAAGTAAAAAAAGTTTATTAATTAAATGATAATGCTATATATAAACCACCAACATGATGGCCAAAGCGAGCCTTCTATGATGTATTCAAGGCCTTTTTATTTTAATTAAATAGCTGGTTAAACAGCTGATGATCAAAAAAATAGCCAAAACAAGCTTTTTACGTCAGAGAAGACTCAAACAACTCAACACATTCCAACAGATTATATAATACCTAACCCTTAACCCGCTTCATATATATAATGGACTGTTCTTTCTTTGAATTAAGACCATTCCATTTATGTAACAAAGGGGTCTTTTTTGAGGGAAAAGGACTGATCAGCAGCTGGACATTGTAAACCCTGATCGGCCTGCGAGTTACTCGCAGGCTGATCTGGAAACCCTGATCTGGGTTTACAATGGATGCAAAGGTTATTATTGTCATGCTTTAGCGGGTTAAGGGTTAAACACATAAAAACGTAATTTCATATTTTATATCGGAGTATTGGTTAAGCAATGAGACATTAGCAAAAAGTGAAAAGTTGAGTTGAATTGAGATTTTATAGCACACCAACACAGAAAAGGTTATATGATGCCAACAGGAATGAACACCACACCCACACAGATGGTCACTATTACTCCGGGGGCGGCAGGCGTTAAACATAATATTTTTAATAGCATTGTAGATGTAAGCAATTATTTTATGGGTTAAGGGTTAAACACATAAAAACGTAATTTCATATTTTATATCGGAGTATTGGTTAAGCAATGAGACATTAGCAAAAAGTGAAAAGTTGAGTTGAATTGAGATTTTATAGCACACCAACACAAAAAAGGTTATATGATGCCAACAGGAATGAACACCACACCCACACAGATGGTCACTATTACTCCGGGGGCGGCAGGCGTTAAACATAATATTTTTAATAGCATTGTAGATGTAAGCAATTATTTTATGGTACTCTGCACATTATAAATTAAATTGGATGAGATTTTAGCTTTCTAAATAAAATAGTAAGTAAGCCATAACAGTATCTTGACATAGTCATAACAGAACACCCATATTAACACTACAAAGTTTTATTTCATAAAGACCTGAACATACTTTATATATGTTTTTTTTATATTTTTGTAGTGAAAATTTGGAAGTGTATCAGTAAATTATGATATTTGATACATGTGATAATTATAATTAAAACACTTTTTTTATCATTTCTTAAAAACTTTGTAAAACAAATTTGAAAAGATGAAGCATTTTGTGTTCATGGGTAAATATATAACCATGCCCACTAGTAAAAACATCTGATGTTCACCAACAGTTAAAGGGCAATATTAAGTAAGTGTTTCAAAGTAAAATGAGAACTTTCATCTGCAGCATAGCTACAAGAAATTATTGCATTTGGAATACAGCACCAAATGAGGGGTTCCTGGGGTATGCTCCCCAATATTTTTAAATATTGCCAGTGTTTTAAGAAACAATATTGCCTTGTATGCCTTTAACTACATATATGTAATGGACTGTTATTTCTTTGAATTAAGACCATTCCATTTATGTGTCAATGGGGTGTTTTGGGAAAAACTACTGATCAGCAGCCAGACATTGTAAACCATGATCTGCCTGCGAGTTACTCGGAGGATGATCTGGGTTTATAATGGACGCAAATAGAGGATCTTACATGAGTACTCATTCATTATGAAATTTATTAAACGAGTTGCAACGAGTTTAATCAGTTCAATAATGATTGATTGATTGAATTGGATTATAAAGCGCACCAACACATGAAAAGTTATATGGCACCTAACAGGCATGAACATGCCAGGCTCATCCTCCATGTACATCGAGACAAAATATGGAGCATGGGCCGAGGACCTTCTCACCCTGAACTGCAGAATGAGAACGAATGTTAGATTCTATTTATCATATAACTCACATATCTACTTTATTGCATTTTGCCTGTTGCTTTAACACGCGAAACCACATCAACTGTGGGAATTGGATCATAGTTATTATAGATTTATTTTGACTGCGCATACTAGGCTTATTTCCATACTTATTTAACTAGTGGTATATCGAAAATATATAATGGTGTTATTCCACTCCCACACCGTAAGTTATGTGATAAATTCTATTACAGTCCTGCTTAGCGGGTAAAGCGTTAAAATCACACAAACAAATAAATCTGACTTATCTTTACAAAAATGTTAAGAGCACATTCGTATAAAATTTCCCTGTTGTGTTAACCAATGTTAAAACATGATTGTATCAGTACTAAGGCCATTAAAATTCAGCAGAAATGTGATACCAGTAGATAGTAAATAGCCATGCACAAAATTCTCCAAAAACTGAACTGATATATTGTTCCAGTAAATTGGTGTTTGAATTAGACTGCCATATTTCATTTGACATTTTAATGATCAAATTCAGACTTAAACTGTACCTTTTCTTGAACAGTTCAACAAAGAAACATATAGCTAATGAATTAACATACAACACAGAGTATTTACACCTACTGAATGAATATCAAAACATCCTACAACATAACAAAGAATTCAATCATAATTTACTATATATGTCAATAGACGGGATACAAAAGTATCGAAAACATTGTCTAACATTATTTACTTAAAGAATTACTACAATACACAAATACATTCATTTGTTAAATAAAATCCAAAACAACGCTATCAAAAATGTTCACATACGAATACATGGACATGTGTAGCACTGAGTATACAGTGTTTAATAAAAAAAAAAAGGGTCAAAAAGTACATTTTTGTGTTTAACAGTAAATTACGTTAATATATAAAATATAACTACACAGCAACTCATGTTAAGCATGTGTACGTGCTATGTATCCCAACACCAGTATTTATACATGAGCTGTGAGTACGGGGAGAATTGCCTAGCTGAATTCTAGGCAATTTTCCCGATGGGGAAGAAACTGGCAAGCTAATTATTTCCCGCCCTCTGATTCTTTCCCCACTTAGTTGAATGCTAAGCTAAGTTGGTCTCTGTTATTAATCTTGAAACTGTTAACAGTACTGTTGACTTGCTATCTATACTTGTAAGGACTTCTGTGCTGATACTGAATGAATCAACCCAAGCTCCTCAAACAACGCTCGTGATCTTAGTCAGTATAAGCAAGCAATACAAAGAGGTAAATCTAATTAACTTTGATCCATATTTCTCTTCCATTTCACTATTTCACTTTCAACATTCGATTTAGGCCTCACTTCGGTGTAACGACAATTCGATAGTCATACAGTCAATAATTGTCCCTCCTTGTCGATCGGGTCTTCAGTTCTATGGCTGCTGCGGTGAAGGCTGGTTTGGATGCATTCCCTTCTGCGTGTAATAATGGATAACCTGTTGGGGAACCTCCGCCAACACATGTCTGGCTAACTCCGCTGCTGATGACTGCAAATACAGTTAAATACTGAAACATACTTAATGCAAAAAAATAAATTCAGATAACTTACTTTTTAAGACTGTCAATAAATTCACTGTCAGGACCCATGTTCAATTACCAGACTTTAAAGGTGAAATATGGCGTGTCTTTTGAGTATATATTCGGAAATATATATATATAATATACAATCTGTTCAAATCTTACACTTATTGGTTGTCCCGTTTTCTCACAGTAGCCAATTTTATCTCATAGCGCACACGCTTCGAGTTTCGCCCTGGTAAGTGTCACGTGATCCTGTGACGTCATTGGTACCAAAGATTAGCGGTGTCGCATTGAGTTGTATAGTATTGTCTATGTAGGATTACGTTTTATGGTATCGGCAAAAAAATCTGACGCTCGTATTTAGACCAGGTCCATTCATTCGGAATATACTACATTTCGCGGTTATTGTGTATGTACCAAGATATTGCAGGGTTGCGGGTGACTTACTGTCAGATTTCGATGAAAACAATGTTTACGTTGTTTTTTGTTTGTTGTTGCTGTAAGTGAATAAATACACTATTTTGTTAGATTAGTGAATTGTGTAATGAACCGCTGAACGTAACAAATGACTTGACACGATAGTCTTTACAAGCTCTCCATTTGCACCTGCACCTCGTTCGACTTCATCATCAGTTGATGAATCCGATATATTTTCGTCCTCAGACACGTATTCTGCCTCAAAATCGTAAGGTTGCACATTGTGTAACCGTCTTATCATGGGCATTTCCTCTGACTCAGTATCATGATCGCTTAATTCTCACATTTTCACACAAGGTATACTGTTTTGCGTTCAGTCCCAATGTAAACAAAAAATAGTTTGTTCCCAATGACGTCACTTCCGGTAATTCGCGCAAGAGTTTTTCCCCTTAGATTTTTTTCGATACTTTAGCAATGCCTGTTCGCCTGTTCGATTTTTATCTTTAAAAACATATTTTCACTGAACATACATCAATGGCATAGTAAAAATCGTATTTATAATGATATTTAATACTTAAAAACATATCAAAAGCGGATTTGTTGATTTAAGACCAAGTTCTGCTTTAATGGAGAGTAAGGTATGAAGGCCAATGGGTTCCAGATAATATTATATCACAACAAAAGCAAACCACATTTATATTATAGTAGAAGACCTGATTAATTGTGTTAGCAAATAACACATGAACGCTGCAAATCTATCAAAACATTTCATGAGTACTGCAAGCATATCAACACATGAGCACTTCAAAGATATCAACACAAGAGCACTATTCCCATTAATTTTAGAAAGGTACAAGTCAGTTTATAAATGATACAAATACATAATAAGCTCAAACGCTAGGAAGATAGACAGCTACCTCCCTAGAGGATACATATATACATATATACACATATGTACACATGCATGCACAAATTACCTCCCTGGAAAATATAATCAAGCAAGCTCAAGTTACCCGACCATACACATATATACATGAGCACCTCCCTGGAAAATATATACAAGCATGCTCAAGTTACCTCCCTGGAAAATATATACAAGCATGCTCAAGTTACCTCCCTGGAGAATATATACAAGCATGCTCAAGATACCTCCCTGGAGAATATATACAAGCATGCTCATGAACCTCCCTGGAAACTATATACAAGCATGCTCAAGTTACCTCCCTGGAGAGAATATATATACGAGCATGCTCAAGTTATCTCCATGGAGAATATATATACAAGCATGCTCATGTTACCTCCCTGGAGAATATATATACAAGCATGCTCAAGTTAACTCCCAGGAGAATATATATACAAGCATGCTCAAGTTACCTCCCTGGAGAATATATACAAGCATGCTCAAGATACCTCCCTGGAGAAAATATACAAGCATGCTCAAGTTACCTCTCTAGAGAACATATACAAGCATGCTCAAGTTACCTCCCTGGAGAATATATACAAGCATGCTCATGAACCTCCTTGGAAAATATATAAAAGCATGCTCAAGTTACCTCCCTGGAGAGAATATATATACGAGCATGCTCAAGTTATCTCCATGGACAATATATATACAAGCATGCTCACGTTACCTCCCTGGAGAATATATATACACGCTTGCTCAAGTTACCTCCCTGGAGAATATATATATATATACAAGCATGCTCAAGTTACCTCCCTGGCGAATATATACACGCATGCTCAAGTTACCTCCCTGGAGAATATATACAAGCATGCTCAAGATACCTCCCTGGGGAATATATACAAGCATGCTCAAGATACCTCCCTGTAGAATATATACAAGCATGCTCAAGATACCTCCCTGGAGAATATATATACAAGCATGCTCAAGTTACCTCCCTGGAAAATATATACAAGCATGCTCAATATACATTTCTGGAGAATATATACAAGCATGCTCAAGTTACCTCCCTGGAGAAAATATACAAGCATGCTCAAGTTACCTCCCTGGAGAATATATACAAGCATGCTCAAGATATCTCCCCTGAGAACATATACAAGCATGCTCAAGTTACCTCCCTGGAGAATATATATACAAGCATGCTCAAGTTACCTCCCTGGAGAATATATACAAGCATGCTCAAGATACCTCCCTGGAGAATATATACAATCCTGATCAAGTTACCTCTCTAGATAATATGTATACAAGCATGCTCAAGTAACCTCCCTGGACAATTTATTGTGAACACAAACTTTCCAAGGGACAGAAATGTACACAATACACAAGCACATGCTTGTGTTACTTGTACATCCTCCCTTTTAGATAAGATGTTTTAACAGACATGCTAACACTACAAGCTCTTTCAAGAGGCAATGGTGGGCTAGTATATGCTAGCATGATGGACTAGGAAACTGGAGATCATGGGTTCCAGCCTCAACAATTCAGTATGTCCTTAGACAAAACGCTTTCCTTACCCTGTACACTAGATAGGGCATAAAGATAGTTTATGTCCCATGTATAGGAGTCTATCATCCGAGCACCTTACAGAACCATATGAATCTATTTGATAGTAAATGTAGGGCAAACTGTATTCCTATGTATCCCTCTCTCTGAGGCAGCGCTAATCAACTGAAGACGATGAGCCATTAGATAACAATTCAAACTTCTCATTCAGTTTTATCTGTATGTATCCCCTTTTCTGGGAAATTTAATTTTATTAGGTAATCACAAGGCTGCCGAATTCCATTTTATATACTCAAGCAACAAGAGTTGCCAGAGACCAGTTTTTGTTTGTTTGAATGGTGTTTTAAGTCATTTTAGCATTCTTTAGCCTATATACGATGGTCAATTTTTTTGTGGTAGAGGCAGATCACCCATTTTTTCTGGGAAGAACCAGTACTATATACCTTCTGCCATCCCTAAGAATCACACTTTCTCCCAGTGGGATTCAAACCTACATCGGTGACAGGGGCCATTTTTGACTATTTTTGGCTTGGGAACGTAAATTGTACAACTTCGATAGTTTAAAACCTAGCAATCCTTTCTGAATAAAACACGTTTGGACTATTTTCAGTTTCAGCTGGATGTTCAACTGAACTAATTTGTATAATTTTGAAAGGTATAGTGGTTTCTCCTAATATCGCGGGTAAAGTGGTTTCTCCTAACACCATCCTACCGAACCAAGAACAGACATGTTATGTCACATAGGCCCTAGTGATTTCTGAGTAGATGTCTCTTAAAGAAACTAACCTGCCTATAACGGCAAAATTGCACTATAAAACTGTGTATCAAAACTCTATCCAGGTGTTCAGGTCATTAAATAATGCAAATGTGAAGATTAAAAGTAAAGGTTCATTAACTGGTTCTAAAAATACTCGTGATTGAATATGCGTAAAATGAATTAAGAGTTGGTAACTCTTAATTCAACATTCTAGTTTCGGGGTTTGGCCAGGATGGCTAAAACCGTTTATATTGTGTCTAAAGAGTTGGATTCTCTAAAATATGTAATTTTCATATATACCTCATCGCCAGTAGGTAGAAACGGTGTACATATAATGTAAAATTTGGGCTGTTGTTGGCGGGATAGCTATTTTAAAGCAATTAATTTTAAGAGTTTTCATTATAAATCTCTAAATACCAACTTTGGACTGCAGTGAGGACTTTGTACAAGTTTGATCTTAGCCAAGCAGTTTATGAGATGGGAAGTAAAGACTGACGGACTACAGACAAAAAGATAGTCACAAAAGTAGTCACAAAAGTTCACTTTGAGCCTCAGCTCATGTGAGCTAAAAGAGAGGAATACTCAAAACCAGAGTAAACAGTAAAGGTGTCCAGGGAATCATGCATACCAAACGATCAATTAACTAGAAAATGTGTAAATGAGGCAAATATGGATCCTCTCCTTGTTTTAAGTGGCAAGAAATCAGAATTGTCTAAATACATCATTATAGCAGTTATGATGTCTAAAGCTTTGTATCATACAACACATATAGCATATGGGATGTCTAACTCTAAGGTCTACAGAACTATGATGCAAAGCATAAAGGATATATAAAGCGTTGGACTACTGAAATATAATGCAATAAATATAAAAAAAAAAGAAAAAAGTTTTTTCCCCATATATTAAAGTTTGGAGGCCTTAGTAGACGACAGAAAACTTGTGACATTGCACACATGCTGTAATGTACAGGTGTGACATACATGTGTAGATGCAGATGACAGAAAACTTGTGACATTGCACACATGCTGTAATGTACAGGTGTGACATACATGTGTAGATGCAGATGACTGGAAGCTTGTGACATTGCACACATGCTGTACGGTACAGGTGTGACTTACATGTGTAGGTGCAGATGACTGGAAGCTTGTGACATTGCACACATGCTGTAATGTACAGGTGTGACATACATGTGTAGATGCAGATGACTGGAAGCTTGTGACATTGCACACATGCTGTACTGTACAGATGTGACTTACATGTGTAGGTGCAGATGACTGGAAGCTTGTGACATTGCACACATGCTGTAATGTACAGGTGTGACATACATGTGTAGGTGCAGATGACAGAACACTTGTGACATTGCACACATGCTGTAATGTACAGGTGTGACATACATGTGTAGGTGCGGATGACTGGAAGCTTGTGACATGACACACAGACTGTACTGTACAGATGTGGTATACATGTGTAGGTGCAGATGACTGGAAGCTTGTGACATTGCACACATGCTGTACTGTACAGGTGTGACAGATCTGACATACATGTGTAGGTGCAGATGACTTGAAGCTTGGACATTGCACACATGCTGTACTGTACAGGTGTGACAGATGTGACATACATGTGTAGGTGCAGATGACTGGAAGCTTGTGACATTGCACACATGCTGTACTGTACAGGTGTGACAGATGTGACATACATGTGTAGGTGCAGATGACTGGAAGCTTGTGACATTGCACACATGATGTACTGTACAGGTGTGACAGATGTGACTTACATGTGTAGGTGCAGATGACTCATTTATTACTGACAGCATGTACTCTAGGTACTACATAAAGATAGCATTGAATTGCAAACCAAGGATCAGGTTTAAAGGGGGTACACAGGCTTTTCATGGGTGTCTAGGAGTATTACTTGAACTTGACAAATAACGATATTTTCAATTCTGAAGGGCAAAAAACATAAAATATGAGTCTAAAATGACTCTTATTTACAAGAAAACGAACTTTCGCCCAGTAATACATGATATCCTATGTTACGCACCAGTGTTAATTTAACCCTTAACCCACTACCTATATAATTATAATGGACTGCTCTTTCTTTGAATTAAGACCTTTCCATTTATGTGACAAAGGGGTGTTTTGCGGGAAATGACTGATCAGCAGCCATGCATTGTAAACCTTGATCAGCCTGGGATCTACTCGCAGGCTGATCTGGGTTTACAATGGATGCGAAGGCTATTATAGTAGTGCTTAGCGGGTTAAGGGTTAAGCATTTTATGCCTATTCCTTTCAAAATAGATGATAACAGCAAAAAAAGGATAATACCATATTTTGTAATCCATTTTTATCACGAATTGAAACATTTTTTAAATTTTGGATTCTCCTAGCACCATGTGATTTCCAGGCAAGAATGGGGCCACTGCTTATCCAGAGAAAGGGGTAAAATCCCCCGAATTATGTTCATTCTGTCATTTTTGTCAAATTCACAGAATGCCTTCATAACCATACCAGCATTGTTTCAGGTGCTACTTGAGTGGTGGCAGAAACAATGATCGTGGCTCCAGCGAAAAAAGAAGTGTTTACAACAGAATTTGCAGCAACTCTGCAGTTCTGCAGGTGAGAAGGTTCCAGGCCCATTCTGCATATTTTTTATCTGAATGAAAATAGAGTGTGGGCCCGAATGTTCATTCCTGTTGGTTCCATACACCCTTTTTGTGTTTTCACGCCATAAAACCCAATTCAACTCATTTCAACTGGATTCTTTTAGAGAAAGCCTGACGTACCCCCTTTAAAGAAAGCCGTGAAATAAGGAAATGCACTCATGCACACTTACAGCAGGATCACTTACTCGCTTGAAGTCACGGAAAGGCACAAACTGTACAATGTCACGCTTCACTGGTTCACCACTCGGCGCCTTCAGAACACCGTCATCTCCGTCCAGCTGGTTCATGTCAGAGAAGTCAGCATTGCCAACACCGACGATGATTAAAGACATGGGTAGTGAGGAAGCGTACACTATAGCCTTCCTTGTTTCATCAAAGTCAGTGATGACACCGTCGGTGAGTAGAAGCAGTACATAATACGCCTGCGGTAAAGCCAAATAATAAGGTTACGAAATTGTTTTCATATATATAAAGCAAAATCGTGTAAGCTGGATTTTTGAGAGTCAACTTTTTAGTAAATGTAATCTTTTTTGTGCAAATCTATCTAGAACTATCACTGAAGGTGATGAATACCCCTGCTTTTTTCATGCGAAGTCAAAAAAAGGGCCATAATTCTGTAATAAATTAGGCAATCAACAATGGATGTTGTAGATGGATATAAGGTCATCAGTTGTTCGAGAAATGCTAGTAATAAAAATGTGTTATTGGATGCGACTGGACAAACAGGATGGGACAAAAATGTGTTATGGGATGGGATGCGATGCATACTGACATTACGGACAGCGCGATTCCTATACAGCCCCCATTTCACTTTGTGTAAGCGGGGGTATAATTATTTTGTTTTAATACACACTCTCTTTGTAAAATGTACTCAGAGAGAAATGGAAATACTGCCTTTTTTGGTAAATGAAGTTTGTAGACATTTTAAAGAAAAAAGTTGTGTGCTTTTTGTTTCCTATAAACAAAATTAATACATTAAAGTAATATGAAATAACTTTCTTTTATTTTTGACAAGTTTTCGAAACCTGTAACATAATTATATGTACATACGTGTGCCCCTTTGGTCGGTTCCTCTTGTTGCGCTGTGGCAGCAAACTTGGCCACATGGTAGATGATGGGTGCCACGTTAGTGGGGCCCCAAAGGGCTATTCTCGGTACACAGTTCTGGTACGCTTCGATTATACCCTGGATGCCTAGGGAAAAAATGTAGTGTTTATTAATAGTTCCGAAAGCAAACATTGCGGAACATGCATTCTCATTGTTCAAGTTGCACGTGCCGATCACTGTGACCAGTAAAACCCATGAGAGACCTATTCTAGGGTAACAACATTGTGTTATGATAATCAACACGTGGGCTAAGTTTCAAAGCTTCCGGACAATTTGTTTTTGAGAACTGAAGAAAAATAAAAACTTTAACCAAAATGTCAAAACAGACAGACAGACGGACAGAAATCGCCAAACTAATGCCTAGATTTGCTATGCAATCCGGCTAAAAATTATTTTAGAACCTTGTATTCAGCTATAAACTGGATGAGAAATGACTGTTTAGCATGCAAATATTACCAAATAACTTCCACGATAAACTGGACAGATTGAAATAGATGCAAGAGCATTTTTTTTATAAATCACACAAATGCAGCATACTAGCACTCCAACAAAAACCTCAGGGTATAAACTGCTCATTCCCTGAATCACAGAGTATATTGTTCACTTCCAAGATCACAGAGTATAGAGATTACCCCTAAAATCACTAGTTCTCTAATATCGCGGTATTTTGATTTTTTTCAAATATTTAAATTGGCCGGCATTTTCGTATATATTTACAGGATCTAATTAGCACCATATTTTTGAGCAAGGTGATTAGTGGTACACTAAAACAAGAGGCCCAAGAAGGCCTGTATCGCTCTACTGGCTATATTGAGTCTTTGATGGGGAACACGACAACAACATGCCCAACTAGATTGATCATTCTTGGCAAGTTTCACTGAAATCCAGTCAGGGGTTCAGCAAAAATTGCCTGGATAAAGTTTGTGTATATTATGCCATAACTCATTCAACCAGAACATGGCGCAAATAGGCTTGGTACTCATCATCCCTGCCAAAATTTGTTGAAATTTGGACAGGAGTTCAGAAGACTAGTCTGGATAAAGATTGTGTATCAAAACCTTTAAAGGGCTATAACTCTGCAAATTTCATTCAACCAACTAGGACTGGTACTGATCATCCCTGCAGAGTTTCACTGAAATCTGGCAAGGGGTTCAGGAGAACTAGTCCGGATAAAACTTGTGTATTAAAACCTTTAAAGGACCATAACTCCGCCAAAAAACTTTCAACCGAAATACGGCGATGACATGCATAATTAGGCTTGGTACTGATCATCCCTGCATCCATTTCAAAGTTTCGTTGAAATCCAGCTGAGGGTTCAAGAGAAATAGTCCAGATAAAGTTTGTGTAGGAAAACCTTTAAAGGGCCATAACTCAGCCAAAAATCATTCAAGCAGAACATATTGATAATATGCACAACTAGGCCTGGTACTGATCATCCCTGCAACGTTTCGTTGAAACAAGAGGCCCAAGAGGGCCTGTGGACGCTCTAATGGCTAAATATAAAGTTTATGCACAAGGGGCCATAACTCTTTTAAATATCGTTCAACCAGAACATGGTGATGATATAGGCAACTAGGCTTGGTACGGATTGTCCCTGACAAGTTTCGTTGAAATCCAGCCAGAGGTTCAGGAGAACTAGTCTGTACAAAGTTAGTGTATTAAAACTTTTAAGGGGCCATAACTTTGACAAAATTCATTCAACCAGAACACGGCAATGATAGGTGCAACTAGGCTTGGTACTGATCATTCCCATCAAGATTCATGAAATCCAGCAAGGAGTTCAGAACAGACTAATCTGGACATTTCTCTATTAAAACCTTTAAAGGGCCATAACTCTGACAAAAATCATTCAACCCAAATATGGCGATGATATGCACAACTAGGCTTGATACTGATCATCCTTGTCAAGTTTCGTTATAATTCAGCCAGGGGTTCAGGAAAATTAGCCCGGAAAATGTTTTGTATCAAAAACCTTTAAAGGGCCATAACTCCACCAAAAATCTTTTAACCGGAATGCGACGATGATATGCACAACTAAGCTTGGTGCTGATCATCCCTGTAAAGTTTCGTTGAAATGTGGGGAGACGTTCAGGAGAATAGTCCAGACAAAGTTTGTGTATAAAAACATTTAAAATGCCATAACTCTGCCAAAAATCATTCAACCGGAACACGGCAAAGATTTGCACAACTAGACCTGGAACTGATCATCCCTAATAAGTTTTGTTTAAATCCGGCCAGGGGTTCAGGAAAACTAGTCAGGACAAAGTTTGTGTATTAAAACCTTTAAAGGGACATAACTCTGCCAAAATCATTCAACTGGAACACAGTGATGATATGTACAACTAGGCTTGGTACTGATCATCCCTGAAAAATTTCAATGAAATTTGGCCAAATGAAGGCCCTTTCTTCTTAATGAGGCAAAATATAGCATATTTCAGAAAATAAAATCAAGGGCCATAACTCTGGTGTAAATAGTCCAATCTTGCTGGTTTTCAAACTTGTCGGAGCTTTCATTGATAGTAACAATCTGGTAAAGTTTGGTAAAGATCGGATGTAAAATGAAGACCCTATCATATTAACAAGGCAAAATATAGCCTTTTTAACTAAATCAAGTGCCATAAATCCGCTGTTACTGGTCCGATCTGGCTGGTTTTCGAACTTGTCTGAGCTTTCAATTATATTAACAATCTGGTAAAGTTTGTTAAAGATCTGACGAAAAATGAAGATCCTATCGTCTTAACGAGGCAAAATATAGCATTTTTAACTAAATCAAGGGCCATAACTCCGCTGTTGCTGGTCCGATCTGGCTGGTTTTCGAACTTGTCCAAGCTTTAATTGATATTAACAATCTGGTAGTATTTGGTAAAGATCAGATGAAAAATGAAGAGACCCTATCTTCTTAACGAGGCAAAATATAGCCTTTTTTAACTAAATCAAGGCCCATAACTCCACTGTTACTAGTCCGATCTGACTGGTTTTCGAACTTATTCGAGCTTTCATTGATATTAACAAGATGGTAAAGTTTGGTAAAGATCGGATGAACAATGAAGCCCCTATCGTCTTAACGAGGCAAAATATAGCATTTTTAATTAAATCAAGGGCCATAACTCCACTGTTACTGGTCCGATATGGCTGGTTTTCGAACTTGTTTGAGCTTTTAATGACATTAACAATGTGGTAAAGTTTGGTAAAGATAGGATGAAAAATGAAGGCCCTGTTGTCTTAACGAGGCAAAATATAGCATTTTGAACTAAATCAAGGGCCATAACTCTGCCGATACTGGTCTGATCTGGCTGGTTTTCGAACTTGTCTGAGCTTTCATTGATAGTAACAATCTGGTAAAGTTTGGTAAAGATCGAGTGAAAGATGAAGGCCCTATCGTCTTAACTAGGCAAAATTTAGCATTTTTAAATTAAATCACGGGCCATAACTCCGCCGATACTGGTCCAATCTGGCTGGTTTTCAAACTTGTCCGAGCTTTCATTGATATTAACAATCTGATAAAGTTTAGTAAAGATTGGATGAACAATGAAGCCCCTATCGTCTTAACGAGGCAAAATATAGCATTTTTAACTAAATCAAGGGCAATAACTTCGCTGTTAATGGTCCGATCTAGCTGGTTTTCGAACTTGTCCGAGCTTTGATTGACATTAACAATTTGTGCAAGTTTGGTAAAGATCAAATTATAAATGAAGGTGCTAAAGTGTTCACAAGGCTTAATATGGCATTTTTCAGCAAAACAAGGGCCATTACTCTGTTGAAATTATTTCGATCTTGCCGGTTTTCGAACTTGTTCGAGCTTTCATTGACATAAAGACACTGGCAAAGTTATGTAAAGATCCGATTAATATTGAAGGCCCTAGATTGTTCACAAGGCAGAAAATAGCATTTTTCAGAAAAATCAAGGGCCATAACTCCGGTGTTACTGATCAGATATAGCTGGTTTTCGAACTTGTTCAAGCTTTCATTGATATTAACAATCTGTGCAAGTTTGATAAAGATCAAATAATAAATGAAGGTGGTAGAGCGTTCACAAGACAGAAAATAGCATTTTTCAGAAAAAACAAGGGCCATAACTCCAGTGAAATTATTCCGATCTGGCTGGTTTTCGAACTTGTCCGAGCTTTCATTGATATTAACAATTTGTGCAAGTTTGGTAAAGATCAAATAATAAATGAAGGTGCTAGAGTGTTCACAAGGCTTAATATGGCATTTTTCAGCAAAACAAGGGCCATAACTCCGTTGAAATTATTTTGATCTTGCCGGTTTTCGAACTTGTTCGAGCTTTCATTGACATAAAGACACTGGCAAAGTTAAATAAAGATCCGATTAATATTGAAGGCCCTAGATTGTTCACAAGGCAGAAAATAGCATTTTTCAGAAAAATCAAGGGCCATAACTCCGGTGTTACTGATTCCATTTGGCTGGTTTTAGAACTTGTCCGAGCTTTCATTGATATTAACAATCTGTGCATGTTTGGTAAAGATCAAATAATAAATGAAGGTGCTAGAGTGTTCACAAGGCTTAATATGGCATTTTTCAGCAAAACAAGGGCCATAACTCCGGTGAAATTATTCTGATCTGGCTGGTTTTCGAACTTGTCTGAGCTTTCATTGATATTAACAACCTGTTAAAGTTTGGTAAAGATCGGATGAAAAATGAAGGCCCTAGAGTTGTCACAAGACAAAAGTTAACAACGGACGACGGACGGACGACGGACAGTAGAGCTAAAAATTGTTGGTTTGCCGTTTCCCTACCTACCCATGAAAAAGGGCCCTACCCAAAAGATTTTATAGCAATATTTTTAACATCTTTTTTTTTTATCATACATTTACTATATTTTTCTTTCATTTCTTCAGGTTTTTACTATCTTTGGCAAAAAAAAAAAAAACACCTACCTACCTACCCATTTATAAAATCCTGGTTCGGGAAACAGCAAACAAATATATTTTTAAGGATGGCCTTAATAAATGAAATTAAAACTGAAACAAGTTATATTACCGCTACAGTATGGGTTCTGGAAGTTGAAGTTCATTGCAAACTCGTGCGATACTTCCATATTGGGTGGAATCTTGGCACCGAACCCCAGGGCAGGGAACATCTTGTCTCTGTAGATATACACAGTACACAAGTCATCACAACAATTATACAAAATTGTTTTTTCATAAACCTTGATCTTGTTGAAGTAGCTCAAAAACAGTCTTTGTCGAGCCCGTTTACGAATCTCGACTTAGCAATCACAATGTCAGTCGGGTGTATGTGTCAGTTCCTTCGTCTGTTTGTGTCCGTTAGCCTGCATGTCAGTTTTTTATTTCCTAATATCTTCTTCGTTACTTGTAGGATTTTCACCAAACTCCACCAGAATGTTCATTATATGGATCCAACATCACATACACAATTAAGTTTGAAAAAGAACTAGAAATGTGTCCATGGGTCAAGGATGCTTCCACTGAAAACAGTAAGCGAAAACGTAAAATCTGATGAATAAAGGGCTGTAACTCAGATAATACAAGGTCGATTTTGACGCAGAATTGATTTGGACATCATTGGTAAGCATCCTGTCAAGTTTCAAAACAATTGCTTGAAAACTGTGGGAGGGATAGACACACAAACTATTTTAACGTAAAATTTGATGAAAAATGGCCCATAACTCGGGTAAGACAAGGACGATTTCCACGTGGAATTGACATGAACATCATAGGTAAGCATCCTGTAAAGTTTCAAAACAACTGGCTGAAAACTGTGGGAGGGATAGACACGCAAACTATTTTAACATAAAAACTGACAAAAAACTCTGTTAATACAAGGTCAATTTTCACGCCCATCGAAATGCACATCTTGACATCATAGGTAAGCATCCTGTAAATTTTTAAACAATCATTTAAAAACTGTGGGAGGAGATAGACACACAAACCTTTCGGGATAGAGGAAGAATGAATGAATACTCGGACAGACGGACGAACATGGCTAACACTATATGCCCTCTCGTCATTCGGTGGTGGGGGCATAAAAAGGTAGAAGAAACTGGTCATGCATAAACAGCAAATAAAGCATATGTAATCACTGACGTACGTGTCATAATCCTGGCAGACAGCGCCCACAGACTGGATTGCCTGCATATACTCATTTGGTTGGTATGGGTTTATGTAGTGCAGGGAGTCCGACTGTGAGGGATTTCCATTGGATCCTGTGAAGTCCACTCCAACCTATAGAAAACAGCATAATGTGTACAGAATAGGCAAAGGAAGCAACCATTCATCATGATCACATTTTAGCATAACAAAACCAATCACTAGTCAACAGTGTATTAGGCAGAAATTCAAGAACTGGGTGTGCAAATATGCAAACAGGGTGTGCTAAATAAGTTGCTAACACGCGTTACGCGCCAATTCGCGACAAGGGGGTGTCTCTGGGGTAATTTATTTTTACAGATAAAGGTGAAAAAAATACATTTTAGGTCATATTTCTTTTATGAATGTATACAAAACATAACAATATTGAGAAAGTAATAGTTTGGAAGTGTTGTTGAGCAAAAAAAATAATAAAAAAATCTTTTTTTTTCTTTTTTTTTTTACCCCACCCACTCACTCAAACGATTTTTCAAAAACGGCCGTGCAAAAGACGGCTGCACGGTTGGCTGGCTAATACACTGCTAGTCTAAATAAGCACTTTCAGAATTTCAAAATGTGCAATGTATCATTGTTTGTGTAATATTGTATTAATCTTTCATAGCTCAATTATTATGGGAAGCAAATACATACAGTGTATTATACATACAGTGTATTATACATACAGTGGCCCCACCCCCACGTGGGTTTTCCTTTGTTCTTGCTTATGATATAATTTTCATAAACCTGAAGGTCTGAGCCTAAACCGTGCTATAAATGCCGATATATTTCAGCCATGCTATAAATGACAGATTTGGCAGTTATACCATGGTCTACTCAATTTTACGCGCAGTTGCAATTCACACAAACTGTCAATCAAAACGACTAAACCATTACCAAAACAGCACTCCTTGGCATTGCATTTGCCCAATAATATACAAAGGCGATTGGCTGCAATAATTAAAACACGGGTCATGCTCATGCCGCGTGATAATGCTATTTCTTGATTGGATCGAGCTGTTGTTTTTACTGAAAACTGCAACGCCCTAAAAATTCTTGCACTTGCGTAGTTGGATAAATGGCTCTGGTACAAGACATTTATAGCATATTTTTCTTGTATGCGATTTATACTGCACTCTTGGGCCTGCAGCCCTCGAGAAGCAATATAAATCGCATATACTCGAAAAATTATGCTATAAATATTACATGTATAATATAATTGTATTTTTTAATTAAAATCATACAATCCAGTATATCACTGGTATTTTGCACCATATAATTAATGAAAATATGAACTCACTGTAAAGTTGATCTGCATACCACCCTTGATGAATTCCAAGAAAGACACAACCTTCTGTACCTATAATGCAGAGAAAACATTTGCAATTTGATCAACAGACAGTAAGAGAAACCATTAACAACTTGCTGCCATTGTTGCATTTATATGAGGAGTCACTGTTTAATATCAGAATAAGCAGCGCAGCATCAACAGAATAGCAGTTAAAGTAGCAATAATTTATTAACACTACAAGAAGTACAGACCACCTCTGTTAATTAGAGACCACCTGTCTTAACCTGATAAACTGATTGGAGGTGATCTGGAGGTGATCTGGAGGAACTAGGGTGTCAATCCAAACATGAATAAAACCATCATGATGAGGGTGTTAAACTCGGCATCGTTTCATTTATGTGACAAGTCACTGTGATCAGTATAAGCAGCAAGAGCAGAATAGCAGTTATAGCAGCAATAATTTATTAACACTACAAGAAGTCACCTGCCTGAGAGACCACCTCTGTGAAGAGGCGGCGATCTAGAAAAAGTATCGGTATTAATCCAAATATGAATAAAACCATATCACAATGTGTTTCAGTTGCATATTTTATGTTCATATGCACGAAACTAGGCCCCATGAAATGTTCGAAATGTTTATTATGTTTTTATCATTCAGGGGAGACCATTTCTCATTATCACTATTCAATCTTTAGAAGAGTTATGCTTTCCATGAAACTGAAACTAGACAGTTTGCTGTTTGATCAAAACATATATACCTTAATTCCATCACAAATGACAAAGCCTGAATTGTCATATTTCTTTTTCTTTGCCTTCTTTTCTTCATTTACACATGGAAACTGAAATAAAAAATAACACATCCATTACGTGGACGCCGCTTTATCTTTAAGGCCCCAAGGTCGCATCTTGGCTTATATGGCGAAACAGGGTACCTTGTGGTCTTCATTTTTATCTACCTAATCTGCCTTCAGTGACCCCAACCTTTGATTTTATCGAAATATATTTGATTTGATATACATAATATATTGTTTGTATATTTTTGCGGGGTTTAAATACGTGTGTAAGATGTAAAAATATCCATTAGTACGAACGTCGCTCCTGACCGAAAACATAAGACTCGCCTTCTTTGTGACGTCATAATTTATTCATCCCAAAACCCGCGCCATTGTTCAGTTATACGTTCACCTTTTAGCGTGCTAAATTAGAGTAAATTATTAGCCGGAATAATTGCATTATCTTAAATTGTTCATGCTTATGATGGAGCGGGTCGTTGGAATAGTATGAGGCGCCATACGTGACTATATGTTGTAAGATAAATATATACGTTGTGTGTAATATATATTTATATACATTGAATACAAATATATATATATGATACAGACAAATATATATGTTACTCCGAAAAATATATATTGTGTCCCTAAAATATATATTGTAGAGGCAAATATATATGTTACTCCGAAAAATATATATTATGTCCCTAAAATATATATTTTAGAAGCAAATATGTATTATGTCACTAAAATATATATTTTAAAAGCAAATATATATGTTACTCCGAAAAAAAAAAAGATTGTCCCAAAAAATATATTCATATAAACTTTATTATGACAAATAAACAAATATAAATGTTATTCCGAAAAATATATTCTAAACATATTGTCTCTCTTAATATATAATTGAAGATATGAATGTGTATATAATTTCGAAAAATATATATTCTCTCTAAAACAAAATATATTTCAGACACAAATATATTCTATCTCAAATAAAATATATTGCTGACACAAATATTGATGCAGTATCGATAAACAAGCATTTGTTTTGAAAATATATACGTTAGCCCAAAGTATTCCGAGTGAAGAAAAACTACTTCCCGGACGTATTTTTTTATACAAAATAAATATTTGTTTTGGAAATATACACGTTAGCCCAAAGCATTCCGCATGAAGAAAAAGCACACGTTCTCTTAGCCGTCAATTAAATTAACGACAGACAGTACCTACTACCTGGCAAATAAAGACATTCGCGTCATAAGACTTGTATGGAATTGTTTGCAGCCATTAATAGACTGTGTATGCAGATTATGTTTATGTATGTACTTTTAATGAGGTTTGAAACTGAATAGCAACCACTAAGTTTGCTTTATTGTTTTTAACAGCGCTAAACATAACACTTCCGCTAAAGGTAACAACCACCGCTAAAGGTAACAATTCCAACGCTAAAGGTAATAACCTCCGCTGAAGGCAACACTCACTTCTTCCGCTAAAGGTAACAACGCTAACGGTAAAGGTAACAACTTTTCATATTAACGCTAAAGGTAACAACTGTCTACGCTAAAGGTAACAACATTTTTCAAAATCTACAGTTTCAATGAAAATTGAGTAAACATGTTTTTGCTAGTTACTGTGTCACCGGATTCTTTTTTTTTTTAGCTGTACACGTACACTCTGGTCAATGTAAACTGTAATGGAGTGATGTCCGAAGAGATCGAATATTGTTTCTCATTGATTTGTGTTCTTTATTATATAAAACCAAAACAGATAAGTAGTTATAAACGTAGCATAATCGAACAAAAAAGTTTATTTAAAGAAGAGAGTGGGTGGGGTGGGGTTCGCATTCATGAAAATATAAAGTTTTCACATTCAGTCTCGATAAGATCAAATATGTTATCACCTCTCCAAAACAACATCTTCAACGATACTGGGGCTGCTGATTTGAATCTGGCCTTTTACCCCTGTAAGACGGTCTTTAATGAACTGGCAACTGCTATTCAGTTTTAATCAAAGATGGAAACATAAACATCAACAGATGAGAATCTTTAATTATTTGAATCACGTATTTACGTTTTTTTAAAGAGATGTGCTACACGTTAATCATTTATCAATTTTCACACACTTACTATGCACTCGTCCGCAGTAATCGGAATGTACTGTTGAATGTGGCGTGGTTAATTTTAATTATTTCTACCTTTGATGAGTTATATGCAATTACATAAATATGCACATAGTAATATATTTAGTAATAGGATTACTGTGCTTCTCTTTAGAATATATATAGTTTCCACAAGTTTGCATTATGTCTCTCTATTAAAGACTGCGCATTTATTGCATCTAATCTTGAAATTTTGAAGTAAACATGAAATGGACCTGATATAGGATTTCAGAAAGTAAAGTGTAAATAAGGAAAGTTTTGTTTTGTTTGTTTGTATGGTGTTTTACCGTCATTTTCAAACACATGTAAGGTTATATATGGACGGTTGATTGTTTTTGTGGTGGAGCAGATCACCCACTTTACCTGGTAGAACCAGTACTGTACACGCTCCGCCATCCGTAAGAATCGACACTCTCCACTTACAAGTCGAGCTCTCAGCTGGACTTCGAACTCAGCAGCGATGCGAGGGCGAACGGTTTACAAATGCAACGCCGTTACACCAATTCGGCCACGGAGACGCTCACACAAGGAAAGAGGTGCTCGTCAAGATGCTCGTTCAAATGGATAGGTTTTCAGTAACAGTTTTCAGTTTTGACCTACACTGTAGTTAACAAGTATTACTTCATTATATACCTATAAAAGCGGCATGTCTCATCCCATGCAACATAATTATTTTACGGATGTTTTTGTTATCAAATTATAAATCAGACGCATTCCGGGAAACTCAATAAAAACAATAATTTATTAAATGAATGTTTCATAAACAGAATGCCGCGGAGTTGAAGTGAATGTCCAATGACACGCATGGCAGATAAGAACCCCCCCCCCCCCCCCCCCCCCACCCAAACCACACACACAAACCACCACCACCAACTCTATTCCATATTATGAATATTCTCCATTGATTACAATAGACTGATGCACCTGTTGGCCAAATTGGCCAAAAAAATAGCCCAAGTCAAACTCTTTTTTTCATTTATGTAATTAAACAGCAAAAGACGGATGCATGCGTGGCCAGTTAGCTGTACAAATATTTTTATGAATTAAAACAAAGACGTTTTAAGAATAATAAATTGGTAAAATGAGACTTTTTGTTTGGTCAATTAATCAGTTAAACTGAAAATTTGGATATTTTCTTTACATTTGAGATAATATTGCCTCACTATAATGGAACAGTTAACGAAAACTCACCGTTACGCTTAACAAGAGCTGTCGGAGAACAGCGCAGCTCGACTATTCGATTTTTCAGAGAATAATAAATTATATAGCTAGTATACTACCATCAGAAAACAAGGCTAAAACAATGTGGGGTGGTGTTGCGGAGCGCAACATAGCTGTGTGTAAGAATTGACCAAAACTACAGAGAAATATGTAAAAAAAATAATATATAATTAAAAATCGAGTTTGAGTGGGATGGGGGAGAGGTGGGGGGTGGGCAACATATATAAGAAGCTATGTAAGAATTGACCAAAACAACACAGAATATGAGTAAAAACAAAATAAAAATATTTGGAGTGGGGGAGTGGGGGTGGGGGGGGGGTGGGGGATGGGGTGGAGAGGCAGGGAATGGGTCTTAAGGGGGCAAATCATATATGTGTTAGAAG